>PVIW01003220.1:0-28868 GCA_004026585.1 Noctilio leporinus | reverse complement strand
GATACCACCTCACACCCGTCAGAATGGCAATCATCAACAAATCAACAAACAACAAGTGTTGGCGAGGATGTGGGACAAAGGGAACCCTGGTGCACTGCTGGTGGGAATGCAGGCTGGTGCAGCCACTGTGGAAAACAGTACGGAATTTCCTCAGAAAAGTAAGAATAGAACTGTTTTATGACCCACTGCTAGGATTATACCCAAAGAATCCTGAAACACCAATTCAGAAGAACCTATGCACCCCTATGTTCATAGCAGCGCTATTTACAACAGCCAAGTGCTGGAAACAGCCTAAGTGCCCATCAGTGGATGAGGGGATCAAAAAACTGTGGTACATTTACACACTGGAATTCTATACAGCAGAAAGAGAGAGAGAGAGAACTCCCACCATTTGCGATAGCACGGATGGAACTGGAGGGTGTCCTGCTTGGTGAAATAAGCCAGGCAGCAAAAATTAAATACCACATGTTCTCACTTAATATGGGAGACTAATGAAGAAACAAATAAGCAAGCAAAACAGAACCAGAGACATGAATACAAGGAACAGACCTTCAGTGGGCAGAGGGGAGGAGGAGGTAAAGAAGGGGAGCAGTTGAGTCAAGGAACTAGCACGGATGACCCATGGACATGGCCAACATGTGGGGTTGGCTGTTGGGGGGCGGGATAGGGAGAGTGGGGAAGGGGAGACCAGAGGCAGAAAATGAGATGAGTGTAATATAACAAAGATAAACATTTAAAAAGGAAAAAAAGTAACCGGGTCGCTAGGTGGCTACTGTAACTATCTCTGCCCTGGTTTCCCACCACGGGCAGGAAGGGCAGCCATCTTTCCAAGGATTCCCACAGGGAACTCCAGCAGGGAACTGCGGAAGGATGTCAGCCAGGTGACCGTTTTTCAGGGGCTGGGAAAGTGGACGGTGCGCTGAGAGGAACGGAACAAAGCTGACAGGCAGCTGCTGAAACAGCCTCTGTCCAGGCACCCAGGCGCGGCGGGGTGGGCAGCTTTCACGGCTTTGTTGATGCCGCTGGAGACACGGCGAGCCTTCTAGAGCCAGACCGCTGGGCTCCCCTGCCCCTGGGCAGAGGCAGACCTTGAAAACGACCCAGAGAGGGGAATGAATTGGTGACTTGCCCTACCGTGCAGTATAATCCCCCCCTGACCCTTTTAAGGGCTCCAGTAAGGCACGGTGACGCTCGCAGGTGTGCGTTTGGTGCCGGGACTTCGAATGATGACTACTGCGGTCTCCGAGGGCCCGCTGGGCCATTGAAGAACGTTCCCCTCTTTGGAACCTGTCCTTCCTGGTCATCGCCCGGCAGCCCACTGCGGCCCATTGCTGTTGGCTGCCCAGACGAAGCCCGGGGAGCTGTCTCGCTCTCTCCTGTGCTAACCCCTCATGGTTTTGATGGTCCAACGTGGCCTTGGAACAGCAGCAGGAACACATGAGCCATTTTACACATGCACAACCCCCCCCTCCATCGAACCCCGAGAGCTCCACACTTGGTGCGCCAGGACCGCAAGAGAGAAGATAACCAAGGGAACGCGGAAACCGACTTGTTCTGAGCTCTGGGCCCGATCTCCAGTTTTATCCTCACTGCAGGCACTTCCCAGGGGTCAACCAGCTCACTCCTTACATTCAAGGGGAGCAATTTTCTCCAACTTCACAGTCTTTCTGGCATTTCATGGGAGGCTGTTCTCAGCTCACAAGGGGCAGATGAATGAAGATGAGCATGAACACACATGACAGTGTGGATCCTGGAGCCCACTCTCCCACCTCCGCCTCCCACCTGCAGTCTCACAGGCACCCAACACCTCTGCCCGGAGCTGCAGAGGAGCAAATCCAGCCCTGCCTGCACCCTGAGACCCTTGGGAGAGGATGGAGGGTCCCCTGAAGGGTGTGTGGGGCTCATCAGACCATTTCCAGGGATCGGTCCAGGCTGCATTTGTAAGAGGCACCTCCAGGGGGCGCCAGCAGGAGGTGCGGCATCAGGACTCCAGTGCAGGGGACCAACCCCGGGGCCCAGGGCAGGCCGGGTCCTTACGCACAGGTGCCTGAGTGAAATGCAGAGCACGGACTACACGCAAGCATGACACGGTCTTTTAGCATGAACCTCTCCCCTATGGTCCGAAACAGGATTAGCGAGAGGGTCCTGGGCATTTACGGTAGCGCATCTGGGAAAAGTCCACAACCCAGATGGTAGGCTGAATGTCCCAATGACCCGCAGGAAACATGTGTCTGGGCTGGGGGACACTGTGGGGCACACGGCCACCAAGGGACAATTTTCCTTGGATGAATTTTTTCTGCCACAACAAAACCCAAAGTCATTTTCTCCCACGCCTCTCCTGCCTCTTCAGACCCGCCAGGACCCCTGCAGGAGACAGGAGACCTGCCTTCTGTCCAGTGTAGCACAGCTGATAAACCCCGTGACTTAGGGTCAAGTCCAGACTTTGCTACTTACTAACTGTGTGACGCTGATTAAGTCATTTGAGCCCCTTATGCCTCAGTTTCCTCACCTGCAAAATGATAACTGTGAGAATCAAATGATTTAATATATGGAAAGCACCCAGTCTAGAGCTAAAGACATGGGAACCCTTCACTAAGTGATTATGTGATGATGACGATGATGATGATGATGATGATGATGATGGTGGTGATGATGGTGATGATGGTGGTGATGATGGTGGTGATGATGGCAGTGATGATGATGGTGATGATGGTGATGATGATGGTGATGATGGTGGTGATGATGGCGGTGATGATGATGGTGATGATGGTGATGATGATGGTGATGCTGATGCTGATGGTGGTGATGATGATAATGATGGTGGTGATGATGGTGATGATGATGGTGATGATGATGATGATGGTGATGATGATGGTGATGATGATGATGGTGATGATGATGACCATGATGATGATGATGGTGTTGGTGATGATGGTGAGGGTGATGATGATAATAATGATGATGGAGGTGATGATGATGATGGTGAGGGTGGTGATGATGATGATGGTGATGATGATGGTGATGATGATGATGGTGATGATGATGATGATGATGATGATGATGGTGTTGGTGATGATGGTGAGGGTGATGATGATGATGATGATGATGGTGGTGATGATGATGATGGTGATGATGGTGGTGATGATGGTGGTGATGATGATGGTGATGATGGTGATGATGGTGGTGATGATGGTGATGATAATGGTGATGATGGAGGTGATGATGATGATGGTGATGGTGAAGATGATGGTGATGGTGATGATGGTGCTAATGATGATGGTGGATACTGACCACCTGGTGTCTTACAGCCACACATCCCACCCGGTGTGCACCTCTACAAGGGAAGACCCTCCCAAGAACACTCCTGGACACCAAAGGCGGGTCTGTTTAATACAGGAAGCCTTTATGAATATATTTAGCCCTCCAACCGAGGCAGGCGGCTTCTCCGCTGGGCGCAAGGCCCTTCTCAACAGCTTGTGTTACTCCGCTGTTGTGGGGACAGGAGATGCAGCCTTGCTTCCTGGCCAGGGCCAGCCTGTCCCCGGACAGCCCCGCTCACTGGCAGCAGGGACAGCCCGTGAGATGCAAACGCACGGGGTTATGGCAGGTGCTCACGTGCGCTGTGCCTCAGTCTCTCCCATGTAGAATGCTGGTGTGCCCAGCCTGCAACTATGACACCCTAGCAAAAAGAGACAGCTGCATTATCCGGAGGTCCTCATCTCTGGCCCTTTGCATTATTTTAGTCCCCACTTAAGGGCACTTTTTCGTTGCTTGTAGAGAGAGGAAGGGAGAGCAAAATATCCATCAGTTGCCTCCGCATGTGCCTGGGCCAGGGATTGAACCTGCAGCCCTTTAGTTGCAGGACGAAGTTCCAACTGGCTGAGCCACACCAGCCAGGGCTCAGGCCCTTCATTTTATTCCTAGATCCTGCCTCTTCAGTTTCCTTCCTTCCTTCCTTCCTTCCTTCCTTCCTTCCTTCCTTCCTTCCTTCCTTCCTTCCTTCCTTCCTTCCCTCCTCTTTCTCTGCCCCCTCTCTCCCATCTTTCTTTCTTTTCTTCCCTTTTCTATCATCGCTCAACTAACCCTTGGCTCTCCCCAGCATTCAACACAGACTGACATGTCTCTCATGTGTTTCCTGGGCTCCATGATTAGTAAACAGCTCTGAAGTGGGCGCTGATGCACCCTCTGTGTCACGCTTCCCCGGGAAGAAAGCGATAAACCACCCACGTGCGTTCTGCCGGTGCCATGCTGCTGGTGGCTCATCTGTTGTCTCCGGGACAAACTGCCCTCCTCACGGAGATGGTCATCATCGTTCACAGCCAGGACCGAGCCCACAGCATGCGACGGGGTCACCTCCAGCCAGTGCGGGGGGTTTGGGGGGCAGGGGACCGGGCGCAGATGCTCAGTCTCCCTCAAAACCCAAGGTCTAGTTGCCCCTCAGTCACCCTGGAGACCTTGGCCCTCTCTCTGTGGTTCGCATTTCAAGGGGCCGCCTCGCCCTGGAATTCATCACACTCTGCCCCCTTCTATACCCAGTTCTCTTGATAAAATCTCTTCTCTCTGAGAACCATCTACTTCCTTCATTTTTAAATAAGGTAACCTCAGGATCAGGAAGTCATCCTGAAGCCGAGGGCAGGACCCTTCGGTGACCATTTGTGAGGCCTGGGAAGCATTTTGGGAGCAGCATGATGGCGCGAAGACAGGGGGACGGCATGTCACCGATCAGGACCGTCTGGGGCAGAGCCCTAGACAGGGAGCCAGGAGACAGGCCGGCAGACACAGCTGCACCCCTTTCCAGCCATGGGGCCTCGGAGAATTCACCGGGCCACCCTGGGCTTCGTTCATCGCACAAGCCAGGATTTGAACTGGATCGGGAGGCCACCCTGCCCACAGAGCTGGCTGGCCATGGTGGGGGTCCCTGCCCCTGGCCCACCGCTGCCACCACCCCAGACCGGCGAGAGGGGACGTGCGCCAGAGGCTGCGTCAGGGCCCTGATCCACCCCAGGCCCCATTTTGTTCTGCGGTTTTAAACCCCCGAAAGCAAGACAAACAGACTGTCCAGATGGCAAGAGACAAATGGGTTGCATCAGTGTCTTGCTGATTCAGCCACATTCTAGAAGCATCTTTCAGCGTGTCGGCCCCTCTACCCAGCAGGGCCGAGAGTGAAACCCCAGGGAAGGGGTGTCCCTCCCAGGGCGGGTTGCTTAGCAACCACGCCCATCTCGGGGGAGAAGCGCTGACCCCGGGAGGCGGCACCAGGGCCCCATTTCTCAGGAAGGAGCAGCCCCGTTATTTTAGACTGATGGTGAGATTGTCACCGAGGCTGCTCAGGGACCTATTTCAGCTGTGGGAGGGAGACCGCAGGCAGCAGCGGGGAGAGCCACCCTCCCCGAAGTGGCCAGGGGGAGGCACTCCTGCCCCCCCAAACCAGCTCCCGGGACTCACCACTGATCCATTTCGCCTCTGGGTCGTGAACTTTGAACTCGTCACTGAAGATGTCCTCTACGGTGACCTTCTTCTTCTGGGACAGACTGGTGTCTTCCGCTGGGGGGGAAAACAAGAGTCACGTGGTTACACTTTTTACATCTTGCTCAGAGAAGACCATTCAGACATCGGACAAGAGACGGTGGACAATTCCAGTCGTGAGTGTCACCCCCTCCCACCTGCCCGGTTCCTTCTGCACGATTTTATGGCGTCACCGATTTCTTCGTTCCTGCCCCTGACCGGAACGGAGCCCTGCGGGTCCTGACTGCTCCACGAGTCCCCTAAAATAAGAACTAGCCCCGCCAGCCCCTTGCCCCTCCCAGAATTCACTTAGAATTTACCGCGAGGCCCCCACGGGCACCAGGTGACGTTCCCCAGGAAAACCAGGTGCCCACATGAGCTTTACCAAAAGCGACGATGCCTTTGGAATGAGCCATGAGCTCTGCCGCCCCCACGCAGGCTGCCTCCTGGGGGCCCCCTCTGGCTACTGGGGGCTCTGTGGTGTTTCACGTTACAGCAAAGAGGCAGCTGTTTTGGGGGTTGACAGAGATCCGTGAGGAAGTCCTGGGAGGCCCCCTTGCTTCCTACGAGGGTGGAAGACAGATGCACGACACCCCCTGGCCCCCACGCTGAGGATGATGGTCGAAAATATGAGCTCACGCCGGGACTTACTGTTACTTAAAACAACATCAATGCTGCACCGCGTGAATTCTTCGTCAGGTGCTCTGCAACCATGGACAGAGTCCTCTCAGGGACCCTGGTGACGGGTGGGCTCTAAACAAATCATGGATGGGTTGGCCGTGCACTTCGCGAAAGGGACCCGAGTTTTGACAAGGACAGGCGCCCCTTTTCGCCCCTTCGATGGTAAGTTTTACGAGATTCTGGAATGAGCAACGCCATGTAACCTGTTACAGGCAGTGGGCGCTCTTTGACGATGGTGTCAAATCCAGTCCCTGGTGTTCCCGACCCCCCTCTCCCCCATCTGCCACCTCCCCTGCCTTCAGCCCTGGCTCCCAGGCTGCTTGGTCCAGCGAGTGCTCAGGCTTATGGCTCCCGGTGGCCGTCCCTCATGGATCTCCTTCCCGCTCTACTGTGCATGTCTTTCAACGTCTCCCAGCCAGTTAACCTTAGTGAGCAAAACACGTAGCTCTTTTAGAACCGGGCCCCGTTCACCCCAAAGGCAGCGGCCGGGTAGAGTCAACAGACACAACAGCATCCAGAAGCACAACCGCCGGGGCCAAGGGGGACAGGAGGACCAGCAGAGACCTGTCGAGAACGCTGTGTCTGCTGTGAGGGCACGGCTGGTCACCCTCGTGGATCACAGGCAGCCTAGGACGAGGTTGGGTGGAGGGGTGAGTTTAACGTAGAAAGGAGAGCGGAGAGACAGGCCTAGAAGAAAGGTGCAACCCACCTACTTCTGCAAGAGTAGCAAACAAGGGTTACCCTTCTGGTTAGGCTATAAGGTCACCGAGTTACGGTTCAACTACTTGGCAATTTTCACAGGGATTCTGTAAGGCCTCATGATGACCATCGATCACGGATGAGAAACTGGGCACCAGTGCAACCTGGGATAGAGCCACGAGCCCTGGCCAGGCCGCTCAGGGGGTCAAAACCTGGTCTGGCTCGGCCGAGGTCGCAGGTCGGACCCCCCCCGTCAGGGCACGTACAAGAACCAACCAATGAAGGCAAAAGTAGGTGGCACAGCAAATCAGCATCTCTCCAAAACCAAAACTTAACTGAAATAATACAAAATAAAAAGGAAAGACAGCCGTGAATGTCGCAACGTTTCTACTGGTCCAATGAACCGGGTCAGGAAGCGTGCACGCTGTAAGGTCACACTTACGCTGCCAATGTAAAGGGTACAAAAGCATGCGAAAGTGTCCCAGAAAGCGGGCTACGCTGCCTGCCCTGTTTTCTGTGATAGGGACCTGGTCGGTTACAAAATTCAGCAAACGGTACGATAATTTACATACGTGTTACTTACGCGTACACCTGTATTGTACATGAGAGATGTTAACAGATGTTTCCAGAATTCTTTGTTCCAGAATATTAGAAAGGTAAGCTCGGAACAAGGAGCTGCCATCACGCACCTAGGACAATGGCCAAAAATCCAGGCCTGACAACACCAAGTGTCAGCGAGGACTTGGAGCAGCAGGGGCCTCGCTCCCGGCTGGTGCGGAGGCCACATAGGGCAGCCCCTGCGGAAGGCTGGCCCTCGGGGAAACTGTGGCCCCTGGGGACAATGATGGACGGACACGTCATTGTCCCCACCCTGGCTTTGTGTGTCTGGCAGAAAGTTCCTGTGGGAACCAGCTACCTTCCACTCAGTTGTGCTGTGAACCTGAAACGGCTCTAGAAAGTAAAGCACATTTGAAAAGCCCGTGGAAATGTTAGTATAGAACGTTGTACGAAGCAGCGGTAGCAATTCCTGAGTGTGTGCGTGGGGGTGTCCCTCAAATGTAATTATGATGTCGCTCCTCCCCGCATCAACCCCCTGCGCCCTGTTTGGTCTCCTGTATAAACTCAGAACACGTGACTGAGTTTTTCTGACATGACAGCCCTTACGCGCTCCTGAAAGAATCTGACCCCCGAGTTGTAACTGCCCGTTTCTGAGATGTGGCTTCTTGAGGAAACCTATCGAGTCCAGTGGAAGGTGTTTTTAAAAAAAAGATAAGCCGAGAACCAGCAACGCCGTGGCAGGCATTCGACCTAAATCGCACAGCGATGAAGCTTTCATTCCCTGAGAATAATCACTGTGTGACGCCCTCACCCAGAAGACTGTCGAGTCATGTCGCTTCCGTGTGGCCTTCACCCCAAATCTACCGTCAACGTGACTTCCAAGCAGCCGAGGCCTTTCATTTATACAGCCCTGGGGTTTTCCGTCACGCACCCCCTCCATCCTCCCTAACATGAAAACCCTTGGAAGTCAAATGTCAGGGCCGTTTTAATGCAAATACCATCTGGTGGAGTTTGCAGGTCCCGCCATGGTAACCGTGGCCTTGGAAATGGAGTGGGGAGCCCTTTCATCAGACTGCGGGATCGGGCGCTGCCCCCCACCCCCACCCCCAAGGCACCGGCTGAAGAAGAAAGAGAAGAAAGGCGAGGTGGAGTCTATTATTCCAAAGAGAAACTCAGGGAAGGGCACAGGCCAGTCAGGGAGAAATGCATGACAAAACTGGAAAAGGACACATTCTTCTCCGTTGGCTAATCCGCTTGGCACAGCCACGGCCTTCAACACTTTTAACTGGCTCTTTGGGACAGAAATGGTGTGCAGGCAGCGATAATGAGGCTGAATGACAGGACCAGGCAGTCCCCGGGATCATGGCCGAGGGACCGAGGTCCCTCGGCCACCGCAGTGCCACATGCACGGGGTGCCCACGTGGGCCCGGGAACATTTCCACCCGAAGACAGAGCCGCTGCGCTCAGAACAGACTTTTGGGACATGGTGACAGCAAATGCTGTCAACCGAGTTCCAATAAATCGGGACGCAAGGCTGGACGCAGGGAGCACTTGAGATGGGAGTATTATATTTTTAGTACAACGATACGATTCCTAAAGTCGTTCTAACAAAAACGGGAGCGAGGCTGGATGGGGAGCCCGGTGCGGTGGGAAGTCACCCCCGATCATGCAAATGCGCCCGGGATGCTCCGTCTTCACCGGCCCCCACCCCTTTATAGCAGAGCAACCTGGACAAGGGGACAGTTGCTGTGAAAACCTGACAGAACCAAAGGATTAGGGCGGCAAGACAGCCACCTTGAATTTTCGCAGACGTGTGGAAGGAACTGCGCTCCTCCCGGCCTTTTCTGGAAGCAAAGGGGGTGCGCGGGCGCCCCCATTCTACCCTGGTGCTCCGGCCCACGGTGGCCTTGACAATTGCCACCGGCATCTTGACATAAAGGTTTACAATGACTGTCTCCTCTTTGCACTGCAGACAGAGGCCGCTCCTACGCCCGGGAAATGCATGTAAAATCCTTCCAGGATTAGAGGCTGCGTTTGGAACAGTCGCTGACCTGGGTCCCCAGGCCTTTGAGGAGACAGGGGCAGCTCTGCGTGGTGGAGAGCGGGGCGCATGGAGCGATGGGGCCCCGACGTGGTTCTCAGCCCTGTTCCCTGGTCTGGGTGTTTCCCACCCGGCCCTGCCACCCTGGGCGGGTGTGGTGAGCTGTAGCCCTCTTTCTAGTCACCCTTAAAATGGTGACAGCAGACGCTCAACGGTGACTCGGGAGGGTGGGTCACGCCACAGGTCCTAAGACCTCGTTGCTGTCTACACCCCGGCGTGAGTGTTGAACAGAATCCCATCTCCAATCATCGCTTTCTTACACAGGGCTCAGCTCCGCTCAAAGGAAAATAAGGTACCAGCCCAGTCCCCCTGGGGCCAGCGACGCCGGCTTCCTTTCTATGCGTGGAGAACACGGAGTGGCCCGTGTTCCCAGCCAACACGTCCTCAAACAGAAGGAGCACAGGCTGCGGCTACGTGTTTTTTCAGAAACGCTGCTGAGGCGCCTGTCAGGCAAGGTTTTGAGTGGCCGGATCGCATTTTTTTCCCCCATGTTTTCAACATCGTTTAACATAACAGGTTAATGGCGATAAAGGTCGCTTTTCATAAAGACTTGTGCGTCCATCGCCCACTGTCCAAGGCTGGAAGAGTATCGCTTCATAGGTCCCTGAAGAAATCTCATTACAATGTGTCAGCGTAGGTTGGGGCATTGTAACAAAATGTAGCTGCTGGTGTACACTTTGTTACAATGTACCAACCCACTCTGGGAAAGGAGCATTGTAACAAAATGTAGCTGCTGGTGTACATTTTGTTACAATGTACCAACCCCAAGGGGGGGGGGAGTTGTACATGCAAGGCGTCCATGGGAAACCCGTGTTTTCCTCTCAATTTGGCTGTGACTCTAAAGCTTCTCTAAATATATTAGGTAGTAAAAAAAAGAAAAGAAAGAAAGCTCATACCTAGTAGCAGTTGGTTACTGTGTTCCCTACCGCCAGCCCCTCTTAACCACGCGTCAACTTTCCGTCTCTGTGGATTTGCCTAGTTCAGAATCCAGGTGGCCTTTCAGGGCCGGCATCTGCCACTTAGCATAATGCGTGCAGTTTTACCCATGTTGTAGCTACGTCAGCATTTCACTCTTCTTAGAGCTGAATAATATTCCATGGTATGGTCAGACTATTATAAATAGTCTATTATAAATAATGCTGCTACGCACACCCACGCGCAACCTTCTGTATAGACACCTTTCCAGTTTCCCGGGGTTCACCTGGAATGGAATCACCGGGTCCTATGCTTAAATCAATTACGGTGTAACTTTATGTTGAGCTTTTTGAGGGGTTACCGGAATGTGCTCCCCAGACATTACATAATCTTACCTTCCTACTAGTAACGCATGAAGGTTTCAATTTTTCCACATCCTCACCAGCCTTGGGTTCTTCTTCCTTCCTTTTGTTTGTTTGTTTAATGTAGCCATCTCCGTGGGAGTTAAGTGATAACGCACTGTGGTTTGGATTTGCATTTCCCCGATGACTAGCGATGTCGGGCGTCTTTTCTTCATTAAAGTTATTGGCTTTTTGCCTTTTGCTGGACAAATCTTATTTCATGTGTTGCCCGTTTTAAAATGTAATTTTTTTTTTAATTGAGTTTCAAGGGTTCTTGACGTAACCTGGATACTAGGCTTTTATTAAACACGTGATTTGTGAATAGTTTCTCCCCTTACGTGGTTTGTCTTTGCACTTTCTGCAGAGTCCTTTGGTGTTCAGGGGGTTTTCCGTTTGATGAAGGGCAGTTTGTCACTCTGGGTGCTGGTGCTTCTGCTGAGCTAAGAAGCAATCCCTAATACAAGGCCATGATGATGTTATCTGTGCGTTTTCATCTAAGAGCTTTATCGTTTTAGCTCTCATAGTTCATCTCCCAATACTTCGGTTCTTGCTTCACACTGATAAGCCTATGACTCGGTCCTGGTGGATACCCAGTTGTTGAAAAGACTATTTTTTCCCCATGGAATGGTCTGAACACCCTTGTCAAAGACGAACAGTGTGGTGACAGCCAGAGGAAAAGGTGGGGGCGGGGAGGTGGGCGAAGGGGGAGACAATGGGGATGGAAAGAGACTTTGCTTGGGGCCGTGGGCCCCGGATACAGGGTGAAGGTGATGTTTTACTGAGTTGCACACTTGACCCCTGGATGGTTTTGTGGACCAACAAATTCACTTTAAAAGAAGTGAATCCTAGCTGTATTCATTTATTTCTGAACTGTCAATTCTATCCCATCGATCTTTTATGCTGATCCTTAGGGTAGCACCACACCGTTTTGATGAGTGTAGCTTTAGACTATGTTTTAGAATCAGTCCACGGAGGTCCCTTAACTGTTCTTTTTCAACATTGCTTTGGCTATCCTAAGTCCCTAACATTTGCGTACAAATTTTAGAAGTGTCATGTCAAATTCTTCAATAAAAACAACTGGGGTTTTCAAAGGGATTGGGTCGAACCGCTAGGTAAGTTTGAGAAGTATTACCATGTTAACAGTATTTCATCTCCCAACCCAGGAACGTGGACTCTCTTTCCAATTCCTTAGGTCTTCTCAATTGTGTTTGGTGGTTTTCAGTGGACAAATCTTACACTTCCTTTGTTAAATTGATTCCCCTGTATCTTAGACTTTTAAAAACTGTTATAAGTGAAATCATTTCTTAATTTCATTTCTAAATTGTTCAATGCTACTACAGAGAAATGCAAGTAATTTCTGTATAAAGACATTGTATCTTCCTGATCCTGGCTGGTGGCACAGTGGCAAAGGCACCAGCCTGAGAACCCAAAGGTCGCTGGTTCGATTCTCAGCTAGGGCACATAACCAGGTTGCCAGCCAGGTCTCCAGCCAGGTCCGTAGCTGGAGGCAGATGAAAGGCAACCATACATGGATGCTTCTCTCCCCTTCTTCCTCCTTCCCTGACCATTTCTTTAAAAATAATGAATAACATCTTTTTCTAAAAAAGGATGTTTTATCTTCCAAAGTTGCTGAACTCACTTGTTAGTTATAACGTGTGTGTGTGTCCGTGTCCATTCCTAGCTTGCTGAGTATTTTCCCATGAAAGGATTTTGGATTTTGTCAAATATTATTCTGCCTCCATTGAAATGATCATCCCCCTGCCTTTACTCTTTTCCCCTTGGGGTACCACCCCTCTTTTTATACGGTAAAGCAACTTTTCTTTCCTGGGTTGGTCCTTCTTGTATGTTGCTGGTTTCAGCTTGCTAGTACCTGGCTGAGCTGTTTCCACCCAAATTCATAAGAAATACAGGTCTACGGTTTCCTTCTCTTTTGGTATAAAAGAGAAGCAAGCATGACAGTTTCCTTCTCTTGCGATAACTCAGTCTAGTTGGGGTTCCAGTAAAGATCACTGGCTTTTCATCGAGGTTTTGTGATGGTAGCTGACACATACACCATAATTTGCACTTTTTTTGTCCTTGGTAAAGGCTTTTTTTACACTGCATTAAAAAATAAAAAAGTTTATTCATTATTTTAAAAGAGAAGGGCAGGGAGGGAGGAAGAAAGGGAGAGAAACATCTGTGTGTGGTTGCCTTTCACCTGCCTCCAGCTGGGGACCTGGCTGGAGACCTGGCTTGCAACCTGGTCATGTGCCCTGGCTGGGAATCGAACCAGTGACCCTTGGGTTTGCAGGCCGGTGCCTTGTCCACTGTGCCACCAGCCAGGGCTGTACACTGCATTTTTCATCTTTAGGACTAATATGTGGGAAGTCATTGATTGAGCATGAAAACCTGTGTTTGTCCACACAGACAGACACCTGATGAAGTCCTTACTGGGGCCAGGTTTTCCTACCATAACTCCATGTGCGTATCTTTGAGTCAAAGGCTGCTTGCCCCTGACTCACTCCTCTGTTACGCCCCTGTCACTCCCTATCTGTGACTTTTGCCCCCAGGACCTCTCCCTCCTCAGAGCTTCTGAACCCCTCGATTTTGGAGCCATGTCTGTGTATATACTTCTTAGCTACCATTCATTTTGCCAACAATGTCTCTGTGTTTTTCCTTCCCTGAGAGATTCCTGACGCTTGATTTTTTAATTTCACCAGTAGTACCTATTACCCACGTCATGCTTAGCCTGCCCTCAATACATGCCATTGCAGTGATTTTCTTAACGCATCAGTGATAGGACACCAGGTATGTCGCACAATACCTAACATGACTTGGTTTATCACGCCGCTGACCCTCAGCTCATCAAACACGAATAAGGAATTGTGGACTGAATGGCAGGGTTTCCCCTGGCCAGCAATGATGTAAACGCATCCAAAGACAGACAGCACGTGAGTGTCACATCGTTTAGGAGAAGCCACGTTGACCATTGGAACCTGGGACGCCCGAACTGTGTCACACGCAGTTACTGATGCAGCTGGGCCGCGAGGGAAAGGACGCCCGTCTGCCCTCCTGGGCCGGGCCATTCGGGGGGCTGACGGAAGTACCTGGAGTCAGGAGGATGACGGAGGTGACGATGAGTGAGCAGATGACAAGGATCACCAGCAGCGCGATGGCGATGCCCTTCCAGTTCCTCTGCGGGGGGTTACTCCCCACCAGCTCCTGAAAGCGACAGCAAGAAGGAGAACCTGGGTGAGTGAAATAAAGAGACAAAACAATCCCCCCTACTTTCAGTGGGGGTCAGAACGCAACGCACGGCACCGTGGGACGAGGGAGACACCCGTCATTGACGCCACAATCGACTCTCCCCTCAACCCTCCTCTTCCAGGCCCCGGGGCCGGACCTTAGGAAGGGGTGGATAGTCCACTGCGTCCACAGCATCCACATCCATTAACCCACAGCGAATAAAACCCAAGGGGGCTCCATCGCCAGCCCTGCGTCTGCTCTCATCTCTTCTTATTTTTGTGTCACGCTGTTCATCTGAGCCTGGTTTTCCTCCTGCAGCCCCTCTTGCTAGGTTTCCAGGGACCTCAGGACTATCTCCAGGGGGTGACTCGTCTACCGCATGCTGGAATTTAGCCCCCCGCATTGGAACAGGGGTTGGGGGTGAGGGTGACATCTGGAGACATTGCGAAAAGGATGCTAGAGGCTGAATAAACCTAGACCTTTTATCAGGCCGCTGAAGCAGCATTTTAGAGCCTTTCAAACCACGGGGATTACTTAATTTACAGTTGGAACTGGGATACTCTGAGAGCCACAGGAAGTAATATTGATAATGAATGGAAATAGAAGAGTGATGTATTAATAATTACAAGGATTAATTATACTAGGGTGACTGGGACTCTCTGGGGTAGAGACAGACGGTCACACTGCAGATGAGTATTTCTACCTCTGCCCATACTTAGATCCCCAAATATTCTGTTGCAGCCCACGGCTCCAAAGCACACAAACTCCAAGACAAGACGAAATAGAATAGAGGCAGCCTCAAAACGTAGTTAAGAAAATGCGATACGTACATACTCCGGTGTCTAAGGTCCCAAGTCCTAAGAATGTACGAAATGGCTGCAAAATCACAACGAAGCTAATACTCAACCATGAGTTAATACCAAATCATTAATACCTGACAATTAACTATTTAACATTGACCAGCTGGGTTATCAAAGCAGGAAAAAATGAGACTCCAAACAACCCGTACTGGCTTATGTAGGTGATGGAATTAAGACAAATTCAACTCTATGAACGACGAACATTTGCTATCTGGATTGTGCAATAAAGAAATTCTGGGAGCCGTCGTAGTCTTAGCAGGAAGCAGTTCTAGAAATTTCTAGCCGGCGTCTTACTTGCCGCCCAGAATTTAATTAATCGGTCACAAAGTGGCTTTTTGGCACTTAAGAAGAAGGCTAGCCCTGGCTGCTGTGGCTCAGTGGAGATGGAGTGCCGGCCTGTGAATGCAAGTTTCGTGAGTTCAATTCCCAGTCAGGGCACCTGCCTCGGTCGGGGGCCAGGTCCCCCCGGCCAGGGGTTTGCGAGAGGAAACCAATCGATTTTTCTCTCCTTCGCTTTCTCCCTTCCTTCCCCTCTCTCTAAAAATAAATAAATAAAATCTTTAAAAAATAAAAGTAAACGTAGGCCTGAAATCCGGACAAAAGGTGACACCGAGGCATCCCATTTCCGGTACGGAAACGCCGGTACCGGGAAGTGAGAGGCTCCCCTGAACCCGCTTTTCACGTTGCACTTTCTGCCCGATTACAAAGAAAAGAAGCCCTTTCGTGAAGTTTGTCAAGAGCACGAATCTGGGAGTCATTCTATCCATACAGCCGACTGAGCGCAGACAACCTCCCAGGGACATTTCTCAACCCGGATCGGATTGAATCCCAGGCACCATCCAAAACCAAGGGTGCCAATACTCAATACCATCCCAAATCAGCCACATTAATCCTCAAGACCACCCAGAACCAGATGCTTCCATACTCAACACCTTCCAGAACAGAACATAGCAATCAACACTCAATGCCATCCAAAACCAAACAGGTCAATACTCGATACCATCCAAAACTGAGTGTATCAATACTCAGTGCCATCCAAAACTGAGTGGATCAATGCTCAATGCCAAATCTCATTCCAGATCTGGAAGGCCACAATTCCTGCTATCATTCCATCAGCTCAAACAACTGGTGTAATTTGAACTCAGTTTCTAACCCAAAGCCCCTGGAATTCTAATTCTACTTGGAGCCCATGGAACCCTCTTCCCTGAGGTGACACCCTCGTACTTCTGGCAGCTGGAGGTAACGTCATTCTTAATTAGGATACAGGTATGGATGACGACTACACGTTGCCATCGCTTTGGTTGTCACACGGCTTCTAGCCAAAGGTTCAGAAAGCGCGCTGGTCGGGCTCCACAGGCCTGTATGAAGGTTCCGGGGGGCGTTGCAGGTCCACATTGTTTGGAGGACAGAAAGGGTGGCTGGTTAGGCAACCATGGCATAAACACACGCCACCAGGCGTCTGCTTTCTGCTTGGAGGATCACGTCGCTGGTGCACCGCGGTGAGATACCTTGCAGAATCTTGGGTCTCCCGCCTGCCTATGTCTTCGCCACAGAATTCGGGGGAACAATGACATAATCCCACGTGGCAGGAGGGACATCCGGGGGGCCACAGGCGTCTCTCCCAGAGACCCAGAACACCCGCCTCTCCGTACCCCTTCACTGCGGGAACGCGCCCCCCTTTTGCCTTCTCGGGAAGGCGAGGATGAAAGATCTTGCTCTCCTGTTCGTTGGCCTTGGCCAAACTGGATAAATCTTTCCCCAGCTCCAACGCTGGTGCTCTTGTGGTTTAGTTCCGCCCACGCATCAGGCCCGCATTTCGGAGGCATTCTGCAACCGTGTCACTTGCCCACGTGTAAAAGCCACTTCTGAACAAACGCTGCCGTGACGCAGCCCTCCGGCACGGGGGGCAGGCCAAGGCTGGGCACCCCACACCTGGTGAGAGGTGGGGTGAGCCCGCAGACACAGGCGCGGCAAGGGCAGGTGTGCAGCCGGCCGTGTGCAAAATGGCACAGTGGTGAAAAATAGCCCCACACGCACAGGGTCCGTGCTTCTTATCCCCACGGCGGCCGTAAACCTACGCCCGCCCACCCTGGGGGATGGGAGCAGACGGTCACAAAACGGGTCACGCCAGCAAGGTTAAAGAGACGGTCCCACTCAAATCCCAAACACTTGGTTTTTGTCTGTTTGCAAGGTCCCTTGGAAGAGCAGGCAAGCAGGCCTTCTTTACCAGGCTGTTACCCTGGGCCAAATCCCCGTTTTCAGAGGGCAGGTAATTCTTTTGTCTGTGCAAGCGATGGGGTACCAATACGGACAGGAGCTCAGTTTTCAAATAACCACACACGATCTTGCTCACCCAAGACACACGTTTTCATTTCCCCCTTCTCTCTAGTCCTGGCCTTGGCGCACATTTGATTTTGGAGTATGAATGCAGGTTAGCGCGCGTGACTTTGAACATCGAACCGGGCTCCACGCATTCAGATTTCCTCCTCTTAACCTGCAGGCGTTGAATTATTAAACATGTGAGCCAAAAGAGGGACCCTGCTACCCATGAAGGTCAAAGGAAGTTCATACATTATCCCCGGAAACACTGAGCTTCGGTAATGCATTTCTCAGTAGAATTATAGATTTTTGCTTAGAATGGTTTAAAAAAAATGGGGCTATAACATAGTCCCTGTTCTGTTTGGTGCCACACACATGCCTTGGAGATGCAATAAAATGAAGACTGTTCATAATTAACCATTTGCTCCAAGAAGGTGAATGAATCTTCCATCTCTCCGTCTCTCCCTCCATCACCTATCCACCCACTCACCCTTCATCTTCCTTCCTTCCTCGCTTCCTCCCTCCCTTCCTTCATCACTTTCTTCTCCTTCCTTCCTCACTTCTTTCTTTCTTCCTTCCTTCCTTCCTCCCTTCCTCCTCCTTCCTTCCTTCCCATAGTTATCTTATTCTGCCAGGCCCTGTTCTGATACACTTGGGCACCACAGTGAAAAAACAAAAAGGCGATGACATTGTTATCAACCCAGCAAGCTGAATGGCTTTTATTCTAGTGCAGGGCGGAGGGAATAAATAACAAACAAATCCGTTAAGAGAAGACAAGGGGTCCTGCGAGCTGTGAGCATGTAGGCAGGTCAGGGAGCTCGAACACCGTGACTTCTGAACAGACACTGAGAGGGAACATCAAACTGGGACACCAGGGTGGGAAGAAGAGGGGCCCGCCCGCAAGAAGGTCAAGGGGACGAGGTGTGTCCCAGGTGGAGGCGGCAAGAAGTGGCTGATTCTGGGCAGCTCATGGAAAAAGTCCTCCAACAGCGCTACTAGGGAGGGACCACACATACCCAGGGGGCCATGACTCGTGTGGCTCCTGGCTCCTACCCGCGAGAAAAAAAGCCCTTTACACATCACGACATGGACATCTGTGCCTCTGGGCCACGCTGCAGCTCCCCCATGTGCGGGTCCCTGCTCCCAGAGCAAGTCACCCCTTTCACACGCCCCCCGCCCCCCACCACTTGGAACGTGTTGTCTCTGTTTCCTGGCATTCCTCTCTGTCTTCCTTCCAGCAGGTCAACACGTGTGCAGCCGGTGGTGACCAACATTGACAGTTTGGGGAACCTGGCCTGGTGTCCCCAGAGTTCATTACTGTTCTCTTGTCCGTGACACAACCGTGACACTTCGTCAAGGCTCTTTGGTAACATGGTGCTACTCAAGTTGCGGCTAACGCCAGTGTCCTCACCAGGCTACTGAGCGACAGTGGCCTGGAGGTGTCTGTCCCCGATGTCTGGGGCCACCTGGGGCCACGGGCCTGCCCAGGGGCTGCTGAGCGCGTGAGCCCATGAGCGCCTTGTAGGAAGGAAATGTTGTTTGCTGGCGCGTTGCCCCTGCCACCCAGCGGACACGCGTCCTTACTTTTCACTCGGGCAAAAAGAAAGCAAATAATGAACCTAAATGTAGGCTCGGCCTTTGCAAAGGGGGCTGAGATCTGAACTATAAAAATGCATCTTGGCAGAAGGCTGTGATCCTTGTCACTTGCGGTCGGAGCTTGGTTTTGTGGGTGGGATCGTGCACGTGGACTAGAGGACACACAGGTGAGAATAATAAGGACACCATGGTGCTCTGATGTCAGGTCACACAAGCACGCCCTCCCTCCCCTGGGTTGCAACCCGGGGCAGCTTGGCCCCAGAATTTCTCCTGCTCCGCTGTGCTCGTGATGAGGAGTGTGGATTGCAATGAAAACTCCCAGGTGATAGGTCCAAACATTAAAGAAATGGAAAGTTAGATGAATGGGAAAAAGAGTGGCCCCATGGAGAAGGCACCGGCCTGCGAACCCAAAGGTGGCTGGTTCGATCCCCAGCCAGGGCACATGACCAGGTTGCAAGCCAGGTCTCCAGCCAGGTCCGTGGCTGGAGGCAGGTGAAAGGCACCCGTACATGGATGTTTCTTTTCCTCTCTGCTTCTCTCCCTTCCCCTCTCTCTGAAAAATAATAAATAAAATCTTTTTTAAAAAAATAAAGAAAAAGAAAGGTAGGGTCGCAGTGGCCAAGTGGCTCTGTGGGTTGTCCTGTGCACCAAAAGGTTGCAGGTTCGATTCCCGGTTGGAGCCCCAAACAACTGATTAATTTCTACCTCTCCCCTACCTTCCCCCTCTCTCTAAGATCAATAAACATATATTCAGGTGAGTATTTGGACAAAATATTAATAAACAGTTTTGAAAAGACAAAGGAGGGTGGAAGACAAAAGGCGTCTATTTGCTCAAGTGTTAGGACAAGGTGCGAACGGATTTGAAGACCCACGAAAACCCATAAAAATGGGAGAAACCAGCTACCACACTACTAATTACTGCCGTCACTACTAAGCGCTATTTCGGTCCCCTCTGATGTGCAGCGTGGGAAGAACTCCAAAGCATGTTCCGTTTCCTACGCTATTTAGAGAAAGTAAAGAACATGGAGACAGCCTACGCCTTCTGCCTCTTGTCATCTCTGCATTGAGGCTCCGAGGCAGGGAAGTCAGGGTGTTAGGTTGGGCTGGGTCCCCAACGTTGGGTGACCCAGGGTGCTGGTACGTGTCCCCTCCCACGGCAAATAGCCACCTTGGACGCTGTGGGTGCACAGCATAAGGTTTGTCTTATGGGCACGTGAGCATAGCTCTCACAGCTAAAGGTGCGGGAGGAGCAGAGTAGGTGGTTTTCACAACAGAGAAAGACTGCTCCCTAAGGCAGATGGCACGGAAGATCGGAGTCCAGGAAGCTGCAGAACCAGGCGTGAGCCGGGGACGGGAGGGGCTGGGGCCGTGGTGACAGCGAAGGTCTAGGCTTTGCCAGCCACGGTGGGGACAGCTGGCAATTTTGCATTTTATTTCCTTTCGCTAATGGCAGGGGGGGTCCGCCAGATGGCCCTCTCACTCGGGAAGGAGGACATGAATTCAATTATTTTTCTCACAGTAATCCTTCACTCAGCCAGTCCATCTCATCCGTCAGGCACGCTTTCCGAGGGACAGGAGGAAGGGGAGACTCCGCCTGGCTCCCCACACTGACAGAGGCCTTTCCCAGGATAGAAATGGACCCCGCGGTGAGGTCACGGATAGCTTATAAACGTCTGGACAATACACGCGAAGCAGCAGCGAGTGGCCCTTCACACTTCAGCAGTGTGAGGTCACACTCGTTGTTGTTGGGAAGGTCAGCAGAGTGCGTGTGGTCAGAGCCGGGGGACGGTCCCTGCTCCCTGAATCCCCCCATCCTCTATGGGCACTGCTTTGGTCTCCTAAGCACTTTGGGGTGCGCTGGCTGATGGTGGGTGTCAGGGACCGATGAGAGCCGTAGCCACAAGACGCTATTTAATGTGACCGCCGGTCAGTGACAGCAAGTGACTGCAGGGCTGGCCTGGCAGGTGGCGCCGGCGGGGGGATGGGAATCTGACCCCTCTGACCCCTTCCGCTGATGTCACTAATTGGAAATTAAATTTGGCTGCTGGGCTCCGCTTCTGCGGCCTGGCAATTAATTACGAACCATCAGTATCTGGTGACAGAGGAGCTGACGTTCCCCGTGACCACAGACATCCTCTCGGGGTCCCCCCTGTTTCTGATGGCTGCTCCCACTCAGCTCCCCGGGCTGTCCACCACCTTGTCTATTTTTGCCTTCAGGGGCTGGACTTGAATCCAAGCTTCTCCTACGAATCTGGACACTTCGTAGGTGGAGGTTTTCACACAACAGGAGTTTCCATCCTGCTGGAGGGGCGGCACAGCCCTTTGGCATCACACCCACATTTTGACACTAACCTCGCTATTAGCCCCCTGCCTGCATTGGCCCGGGGAGCTGGGCTCTATCCGTCCTCCTAGGGGAAACAAAAAGGCAAACTCCTAATGGTAGTTAAATGCATTTTAAATTTCTTCTTCATTATGTTTTACCTACCAGGCCACCCCCAGGCCAGACATGGTTTTAGGGTCTTCCGTTTAACAGATGGCGCCTGGTTGCTTTTTCACGACGTTAATTCAAAATCAAAGCTATTCTTACCTTTGGAGCCCAGTCTACTTAAGTCTATTTTGGCGTCCCCTGGGGAGGGTATCGCGTTGTGCCGTGAATTAACCAAAGCAGCCACGCTACGAGACCTGGCTGCCGTCCGAAGGAGGTTCGCAAGGTATGAGGCCAAGAGACATCCGTTCTGGGGCACCATGCAAGTCAGCGCAGGGTTTGACATGAGGGAGCGTGTGTGTGTGCGTGTGCGTGTGTGTGTGGGTGTGGGTCTCTGGCACGGCCATGGATGCCAGCCCGCTGCGTGTACAAATCACCTTTGCATCATGGGTGTCTTTCTGCCTACGCTGGCCAAGACCCCCGGGCGATTCTGAGACAAGTTGGACGCGTCCCCCGTCCCGTCAGAAATTGCTGCAGGCTCTCTGTAAAGGTGAAGTGGCGCACCAAGGCGAGGCCCACCAGCGATTTCACAGCAGAGACTAGAATAATTGGAGCTCAGCGTTTCCCGAGGGCGGCTGCTCGGTTACCACCTCCAGGGTGGTCCAGACGGTGAGCTGCGCCGCCCTCCTCCCCCACCCATGGGTGCCCGCAGCCGCACTAGTATTTTGCCAGCTCTCCCTGCTCCCCGTCTGCGCCGCTCGGAACACTGCTCCAGGGCTTCACAGGGGGCATGAAACTCTTCCAAATTTATTCTTGGCCATTGTCATGAAGCATGAGGGAGGCAGACAGGCCAGCTTCCCAGGACAGACAAGGGGATGCGGAAGAAAACGGAGCAGGTTGACGGATGGAGAAGAATGGGGTGAGGCGAGGACCCCAACCAGAGAACAGGCTTGATTCTCCTCCTGGGGCCAGAAGGAACTGTGCGCTTAGACGGAATAAGAGGCTCCCGCTTCTTTAGGACACACTGTCTTTCACGTTTCGTTTTAACAAGTTCTAGTTGGTGTTGGCCACTTGCGAACAAGGATGTTGAATCCATAGCACGCAGAGGCCGGTCCCTCTGCCCATTGCCCCGCTGGGGCTCCCACCCTAAGGGGCTGTTCCGTGTGCATCCGTGAAGAACACCCACTCCGCTTCCTGCCGGGTACTCAGGCCACCCCCCCACGTGACAACCCGAGGACCCTTTTCACTATTAGCTTGGTTTACAATGTCAAACATTGCGAGTTGGACATGTAATTTTCTTTGGAAAAGCCGGTTTTCCCACCCGTGTATGCAGCGGATTTTTTTTCCAGAGAAACACCGAGCGAAATTTAGCAATTACCTCATCGTACTTTCAAGGACCCACAGTGGCCATCACCTGCCAGCGCTGGAGTAGGGCCCCCTTGGTGGCAGGAGGGGCCAAGTCAAGTGACAGCAAGGGCTGCCAAGATACCTGGCAGTGCCGGATGCGCAGCGGAGTCCTGTGGGCCGTTCCTGAGAAAGCCACTCGCTTAGGTACCACCCGACTCAGAAAGGACGCTCTGGCATTTTTGCCCTGGCCGGGCATTCAGATGGGCAGAGCACTGTCCCGGGCACCAAAGGGCTGTGGGTTAGATCCCAAGGCAGGACCCCTACCCAGGTTGCGTGTTCGGCCTCTGGTTGGGGCACCTGTGAAAAGGCCATCTTGCGATGTTTCTCTTGCTTTGATGTTCTCCGTCTCTCCCCACTCTCTCCTTTTCCCTTCCTCTCTCTTTAAAATCAACACGCAGCCCTGGCCAGGTGGTTCAGTTTTGGAGCATCATTCTGTACACCGCAGGGCTGCCCTCACACCCAGGAGGGAAGACAGAGGCATCCGGCCCAAGTGACACCATGAGGTGTGTGAGAGACAGCAAGGCAGGTACTGGGGAGGGGTGCACAATGGGTGCCAGCTTTGGTGAGGGGCCACGGAGGTTGGCCAGGGCTCTCTGAGGAAGTGAAATTTAATTTGGTTGTTGAAGGAGGTGTAGGAACCAGCCAGGTGGACAGCTGGGCAGGTTCTCCGCTCAGCAGAGGAGGGGGTGGGCCCGGTACCCACTTGGCTTAGACCCCCAGGGCCGTGTCTTATGATGAGGTGGCAGGGAAGACACGGGTAAAAGCAGGCCAGCTTTGTAGGCAATGCGTGTTCTGTGTGTAACCCAAAGTGCACGGGAAGTCGTTGGAGGAGCCTGCAAGCCACCTTGCAACTTCCAGAGGAAGGCAGGCACTTATTAATGACAATTTGTTTGTCAACACCAGAAAACTACTGGGAGAAAGGCCAGGATCGGCCACTCATCCTACCGTGCCTTAAAAGGGGTCAGCCACCCAGCCAAGGTAGCATCAAATTCCCTAAAAAGGAAAACACTCACACAGCAACTCTTAAAATTACCGGTGGGGAAAAAATAAACAACGCCACCCCGACCCCGAGATCTGCCGTGACACTGCTTTGGTCTCCGGTCTGAATGCATTTTCTTTCTAATATGTCCTTGCCATGAGAAGCTCTGACATAAATTTATTTTATGTACCATGGGCCATTTACAATAAGTGGAAGATAGCAGCAAATTGCTCAGTCAATGGGGCCTCTCTCCCAGGATGGGGGAAACAGCTTCCTAGCCACTGCCTGTCTGTATTCAGCAGGTCAGAAAATGAGTTCCAGGCAGGATGGACACGTGTTAAATAATGTTTAAAGGAATGGAACATGCCCATCTGATGCATTCACCACATCAGCCTGTTTGGGGAGGACCCTGTTTCTGTGTGGTGGCTCATTGAATTCATCTTCATTAGTGGTGGCTCTAATCTTTTCATAAAGATGTCCAATGGACACTGAAGGTAATACCTGGCTAGAGGTACCTAAGAGGAGCCCCCAGCAGAAAGCAGAACTCTGTGTGGCCTTGGGGTAACACGCCAATGAGTCCAGTCCCCACCAGTCCCCACCAATGGCATCAATGAGTAGGGGTCAGCCCTCAGGGAGTGATTCCTCGAGGCACTGAATGGGTTTGGTGTCCTCTATGTGTGTGTGTCTCTCAATGCCTTCTATCACTGTCTTGCAAACTTAATACCCCGCAAATCCAGGACTGAAGTGAAATTCTCTCCCCTCTGGTATAGCCATGAGCACAAAATCAACACTACCAGAAAATAAGTGACAAGGTTTACACAAGCACCGATCACAAATGCTGAAGAGACACAAATATCTGGGAGTTCAGTCACTACTGTTAAGAGTTGCTTTGCAGATCAGAAGGTAAAAGAACTTGGATTAGAAGATGTTAATGATCTAAATAACACCCTAGCACAGCACGGGGGAGGAGCTCAGAACTAAAGGTGGGATTAAAAAAAAAGAAACATGAAGAATGGAATTTAGAAGGCACTGAGTGGAAAACAGCAGGGAACATCAGATACAAAGAGAGTGAGAAGCTGTGTGACACTCAACTCATGGGGAAGACGCATCTGAAGGGGTCACAGCCTAGATCTCTGAGACGGAACAAGTAATCAAACACATCAAAGTCCCTGAGGGTACCACATGCATGTGCATTAGTAAGGAAAGGGAAAACTTGGGTTATAGTGGCCTTGATTGAACAGCTACTTACATAGCACATTCTCAAATAATTTCTGCTTGAAATTATTGAGTTGGCCAAGAATTTCCTTTCCCCCCTGTAAGATGGCTTTAGTCATGCTTAGCTGTCTTTAATGTCATTTGAAACAATTTTGTTAGATTGTATGGTCCTATCAGCCATATCAGCATGCGTTCAAAAGATCAGATGGGTGAATTTTTGTGCAACCATTTTAATATTGAAGATGGAAGAATATACAGAGAATTTCCCCATATTATGCCTTATTATTTCAAGAAAGGTAAAAACACAACAGAAATACACACACACAAAAGGATTGGTGCTGTGTGTGGAGAAGGTGCTGTGACTAATCGAACGTGTCAAAAGTGATTTGCAAAGTTCTGTGCTAGAGATTCCTCAATGCACGATGCTCCGCCATTGTGCAGACCAGCTGAGGCTGATAGAGATCAAAATAAGACTTTAATTTCAATCAATGTTCTACCATGTGGGAGGCAACTGACCTTCTCACAATATCTGAATGGTGGACGTGAAAAATGTCTCTTATTTCATGAAAAAATGAACTTTTTGGCCAACCCAATATTAAAACACATTCTGCACCGTAAGTGGCCAATTTTTAGTCATGTGGAAGTGGCCCAGACCAGAAACAAACCAGGTAAGTTTATACTGTGAACTAAATTAGCATTAGTTTGTTGCTTTGATTTTACCAGTCCAAGTTAAGTCATTATTTTATGGCCCAAGGTCTTTACATATTGCTGTTGAAAAAGAAAACACTTAAGGATGCTTTTATTGTTGTTGTAGATGAAACCGACTTTAAAAAAAAAAAAAAAGTTTGTTTTATAACAACACTGAGGAGGAGACCTGAGGCATGTATCTGAACAACGCGCACAGTGTCAAAGGAAAGAACAGAAATATAGAAGGCTGGTCAGAATCCCCAGGGGCAAAAAAGGTCAAAATGCAGATTCCCAGGCCTCAAACCCCGACCTGCCGTCCCTTGGGTGGGTGGGTGGGGTATATTTGGGTTGTCGCACCTGCCCAGGTGATGCCTACAGGTACTAGAGTACAACAGAGCCCCACCTATGAGGACAGCTCACCCCATGCCTGTCTCCCCCAAAACCAGTTTAACAAGTGCCCTCAAAGTTGGCTTAGGAAGGGAACGCTCAGGTTGCCCCAAGTAGACCGCTGAGAGTTTCAAGGTTCAGATTGGGGTCTCTAATCCCACCGCATGTGCGGACACCTGGGACACCAGACCACCCACGTCTCCCGCCTTCTCCTCCTTCCAAAGGAAAGCACAGTGAAGTGTCCTTTCTCTGGTCATTTCCTAATGTCACTCTGCCATGCCCTTGGCCCTGCTCTGCGTCCTGGGGGACTGGCCCTGACCCTTGCAAACTGCATCCCGTATGTCCTCACTGGTGGCTTCGGCATGGCCATCGGGAGGCCCTGGCAGCAGATGGGTGGGAAGGAGAGCACGTCAGAATTTCTTCGTTGGGGTTTCTCGGCTCTGCCCAAGTTGCCTGGGTGGGCGACTTCCTTCCATGACCACCCCTCAGGGGCTCCCCTTGTCTGCTGAGCCATGGCCCAGCTGCAAGCAGGCACCGGTGTCACACGGCTGCTGTCCTTTGGGGCCACACTCCCTGGTTGCTGCTCTAACCCTGCCCCACCTCTACCAACAGAGGCGGGAACCCCCTGAGCTGAGTAGGTGTGTCTTTGGCTCAGATTCCCAACAAGGGCCCAGTTTTCTATGATCATCCTGATGGTGACTCTTCAGTCTTGGGGGTGATGTTCCCAAGGCTACCGGGGGGGATGGAGGCCCTGCGGGCCAGAGGGCTTTTCCTGCAGATTTACGAGGCAGACACTGCACCGAACAGAACCTGGGGACGGTGGCTGTGGGCAGACAGGACCTGGAGAAGCATTTTTACCTCAAGGACAGGGAAGATGCGAATGAAGAAATTGCAGGGGTCATAGAGCCACTCTCGGAGGATGATACTTGGCGATGTTCCCCAAACCAAGGAGCCTGGGCACCTGCAACCTCGACAGCAGGCTGTGTACTCTGAAGACACCTACAGAAGAAGGTGGCTCCGGTTGGCCCCTGGGGACAGCGGGTGACACGTTTGACCTGGGCCGTAACTGATGCTGACCCCATGACTGAAGGGGGGCTGAGCAAGCAGACAGGTGGACGTGATTCGAAGGAGCCCTCGCAACCCGCTTGAGAAACGGGCATTGGAGGTTTGCAAGAATACGGAAAGTGAAATGGAGCTCCCTGCTTTCCCGGAGTTATAAAACTCCTGTGGTGGGGCAGGGAGGGTTGAAGAGAAGCCATAGTTTCCATGTCGAGCCCAGCCAGGACACGTCTTGGCTTGGCTCCATCCCAAAATCGCTGCGGTTTTTTTGGACACGGGCGAGAGGCCAAATGCCACTTAAAACAGAAAACCACCTCACAGGGACCATGGCACCGATGCTGAAAACGTGTTTCCTCCGCCCAGCCAGGGAGCTAAAGGTTGTAGAAGATGGAGGGGTGCCCAACCCCACCGTTCATGAATTGATAACCCCAAATGAGGTCACCTACTGGCTTCCAACTTCACCATCACATCGTACTGGCTTTAATCTTAATCTTCGTTCCTTGATCCGGAAGCGCAGGGGCCTTAATGCGGAGATTGGTTTTCATCTGCATTTGGCTTTGGACTTGCGGGACCTAGAGAATGTGCCACATCCCACCGGTTCTCCCAACGCCCGGCCCTCCCTGAGCGCACCCCACGGAAGTGCACAGGAGGAAGGCGAATGAACTTGAGCCAACGATAAACATCGCTGAGGGCTGCACCGATGAGACCAAGCGGAGCGTCTTTCTTGATTCTGAGTCACGGCCGTGAAGGCGTCTCCCCGAATCCCAAACGCATGACGTATATTCTAAGAGTTAGAACTTGCCCTTGAGGGAAGTATCTGGAATATAACTCAACCTGGGAGAGAAATCTTGTACATGCCAAGGTAGCAGCGGTGTCTGGCTGGGGCAGAGGACACCTGCCGAAGGGTTTCATTTCCTCATGGGTGGGCCAGGAGGCACAGAGGAGGGGGATTTATCTGTTGGAGGGGGGGAGGAAAGGGTGGAGAATGGGGGGCCATGGCAGCCAGCCTCCAAGATGAACCTGGGAGGTACACCTCTTGTTCACTCCTGTGTGGTCTCCTTCCAAATTAAGTCAGCACTGGCTACGTGTGGCCTATAAATGATGGTGGAAGAGACAAACCATGGCTTCTCAGCCTGGATCGTGAAAGTGTCAGCCTTGGCCCCAAGCCAGGCAGTTTCCTGTGGCAGAAGGTGGACCCCCTGCCCCGAAGACACTCAAGCAGCCGCATGGAGACAGGCTGAGGCATTATTTCAGCCAAATGCCAGCCCTCATGGGTGGGCCACGTGGGTACGCGGACAGCAGGTCCTCCAGCCCCCGATGACCCTACACCGCCAACCAGCACCTGACCGCGGCTCCCTGAGAGGGGTCACATCCGAACCCAGAGGCCAAACTATCCCCAATTTCTTGACCCCTGGAAACTAGGTGAGATCATTAAGGATGAATGCTGCTTCACGCCACCAAGTATAGCGGTGACCAGTTCTGTAGCAATGGAGAGACGGTTGAGGAATTGGATTTGTTATATGAGGTGTAGGCTATATGAAGGGGAGAAGTGAGGGGGGTAGAGAGAAGTATAGGGAAGTGGGGTTCACCTTCGACACTTTCAACATCAAGCTAGAGAACTTTCATTTTATCTTATAGGAAACTGAGAAGCACGAAGGGTTTCGAAAGGTCAACAAAGACATTGGGAAGATGGACTCATGACATATCCTAAAAGGAAGAAATTCCTCCTTCATTTCCATTGTTTAAAAAGCGTCACCTAACAGGTATGGGAGAGGAAACTTAGAAGTTGAACATCGTCTCTTTCTGCGAGAAATGCTCCTTGTATGATTTTCAAGTGCGCCTGAGTTTT
>PVIW01003219.1:126539-178130 GCA_004026585.1 Noctilio leporinus | reverse complement strand
GCCGTGTTTACCTGGGGAACAGGCCGTGTTTACCTGCGGAACAGGCCGTGTTTACCTGGAGAACAGGCCGTGTTTACCAGCGGAACAGGCCGTGTTTACCTGGGGAACAGGCCGTGTTTACCTGCGGAACAGGCTGTGTTTACCTGGAGAACATGCCCCCGGGCACCGCAGCACCTGGCCCACAGCTCCTCCCGGCTGTGCCCCACCCGGCGCTGGGCAGCTCTCCGGGGGGCCATGTCCCCTTCTAGGGGAGCCCTGGTCACTTGGCCCCGGTGCCCTCAGCACCCTGCTCAGCAGGTCCCTCCGTTGCCATGAGAGGCGTGTTTTCAAGGTCACAGGGAAGGCTGGGCTCCCGGCCTCCAGGTGAAGCCACGTCAGTAAACCCGGAGTCAGTCATTGAGTCACTGAGGTGCCCCTCGCGGGGATTTTCAGTGACAGGAATGTGAACGCCTGGCGCGGGGAAGGCGTCCCCGGGGTCTCACGGCAGCTGGACCCGCGTGCGGGCGCAGGTGCCAGGATCCTGGCGGCCGTTGCTGCGCCCACAGCAAACCCGCGGGAACGGCCCAGCTAACGGCTGAGCTGGGGCAAAAGGCTCCCAGCAGTTCTGGGTGTTTCCCAGGAAACGTCGCCATTAAACCTAAAACGCGTAGGTGAGCCCAGGACACGGCCCCTTGTTCCTGGAGCCCAGGCGGCCCAGGCAGGTGGCGACCGAGGCCCACGTGGCCACCAGCAGGGTCCCTGGCGGGGCACCAGCAGGGACCCACTCGGTTGTGTATCGACTGAGGCAGGAAGGACTGGGCGTTTTGATAGATGAGGGAGCGGATGGAGAATGAGTGAGCGGACGAAGGCTGATTGAATCAGCGAATAATCAGCAGCAGAAATGAACACAGGAGGAGGGAGGCCACCAGGTGGGGGAGGCAGGGAGAGCGGCGGTGGGCGCCTGCGGCCCGGGTGTCCCCACCTGCCACCCGCACCAGGGGACGCACAGCGGCCTCAGCCCGACTCTGAGAGTGAGAGGGGGCGTCTGCGTTTCCAGGCCCTGTGCTGACCCTGTCCTCACGGGTTGTCTTCACGGCATCCACACAGCCCACCTGCCGGGCCTGCCGGGCGCCTCGGCCCCCACGCCTGTCCGGCGGCTCCTTCCCGTTGAGCAGGAGCCGGGCAGGTCCTTGGTGCGCGTTCCCAGGCTCCTGAGAACCGGAGGTGCCCTGCGGGTTTGCGCCCCAGGACAGCAGAGGGGCTGGGCCCCGCGTTCCGCTGGCCTTGCGGGGTGGGGAGCTGTGAGCCCAGCAAGGTGCCTGGGCCCTTCTGGGAGCCCACAGGCTTGGCAGGCGGAAGAGGGGAGGGTTGGCGTCCGGTGGCCCGTGGGTTCGAGGCCTGTGGAGGAAAACGAGCCCCGACCAACCAGGCTGCTGTCAGAGGCAGGTACGCAGCGGCACCCAAGGCCCTGGGCCCGGCCCTCGGCGCAGGGGCTGCCAGCACCTTCCACGGGGCCAGCACCTGGCTGCCTCTGGGCCACCGGAAGTGGGGTTCAGACACCTCCACACCCGGAGCAGAACCCCTTCCTGGGAGGACCGCGGCTCCCCACAGCCTCGGAGCCGCCCCTCCGCACAACTGCGTTGCCAGAATGAAGAGGGCGGCCTGGCACGCTGGCCTCCAGGCGGGATTTCTCTCGGGTCTTGAAGGACAGGCCCCGTGGTACCTGGACACCCTGCAGCCAGGCACAGGTGTCCCTGCTCCTGTGATGGCAGTTCCCTCAGGCACCCTCGTCTCCCGTAAGAAAAGCCCAACCTGAAAACACCACAGCCGTTCCAGCCGTCCGTGTGGCCCGGTTCCCAGTCTTAGGAGACAATTACTGTGCAAGAGGAGACTGAAGACATGATGTGACTTCGGAGAGAAACCCCAGAGCCGCAGAACTAGAACCCTGGTGCCTCTTCGTAATTATGTTCTTGGGGGGAACCAGCTGGCTGATTTCTCATCCTCCTGATATGGTCAGGGGACCCTGGGGTGGCGGGACCCTGGGGTGATGGGAACCCTGGGGTGGCGGGACCCTGGGGTGGCGGGACCTGGCGCTTCCGCTTTTCGCACTGGAAAGCCCACCTTGAACACTCTCCCGGCACTTCCTTGCCACACACCGGAGTGAAGGACAGGGCGGCAGGTCAGGGCGCCGGCACCGGGCGGAGACGCCCACCTGACCTCGGTGTTTGCTCCCTGGGGGGCAGGGTCAGCGTCTCATCTCAAAATCGCTGCTGTTTGCTCGGCACCGGCCCTCCTTCCGGGGCAGGTGAAGTCGGCACGAGTGTGAAAACACGCACGTGTTTAACGGTGACCACGAGTGAGCCACTCCGCGGTGGCCGCGTGTTGAGCTCTCGCACGGCCGTGTCGGGCTGAGCCGCCCGAGTTGGGAGGGGGCACCAGCGAGGCTCCAGACGCTGTGCGCACGGCTCCCGGGGTCTGGAAGACGCAGCCTGAGGAACCAACGGCCGGAGCCCACCTGGGGCTCAGCGGGGGTCCCGGAGGGGGTCTCCCAGAAGGCCGGGGGCGCTGAGTGACGGGAGGCTGCGCTGAACAGACCCAGCCTGTCTCAGAGCCCCGGGCTCTCGGGGGCGGGGGGGCAACAGGGGCTTGAGGGGATGGTACCCTGACTGGCCCGGGCCCTTGGGGTCCTCGTCCCACCGCCGCACGCGAGGGCCCGGCCCCCAGGGGAGGCGGTGGTCTGGCTCTCGGGCTGGGCTGGGATCGGGTGGCCACCTGAGGGCCTAGGCCTGTGAGGTCCTGACCGAAGCGGTGAGTTTGTGGCAGGTCCCTTCCTCCCTTGTCACGGGCGTCTCTGTCAGCGCCGAGATGGAGCAGCCCTGAGTCAGCCCCTCCAGGCCTCAGTTTCCCAGGTGCAGAATGTCCCCCCAGGAGCTGGCGAGACAGACGTGGCCGGTCTGAGTCCCCCGAGTGGGGACGTGGGTATTTCACAGCTGCAGGAAACCGGGGCATCCAGGCTCCTGTGCACCCCGGGGCCTTCCCCCTACTCCCCACGCAGCCTCCACCCCGCCGGCCTGGAACGCGTCCCCCGGAAGGCAGCCCGGCGCCCGCAGCCTCAGTGGAGGGGGACGCGGACCACAGCTTGGGAGGGAGCCGTCTGCCCACTCAGGGTCCCGTCAGGCGGTCACGTCACCCACCAGGACAGGAACGTGAGGTGCAGATTCGTTGAGGACAATAGCCGGACGCAGCCGCCTCTGAGCCCGGGGCCCCTCGCTGCTGCCACCCCAGCTTTCCGGGGGGGACGTGCTTCCAAAGTCCTGCTTTTATTTTTAGACGAGACTGGGTAATTTCTGGTAATCAAGTGCTCATCAGGCTGCATTTCGAATGCGCATTCATGTGCCAGCGCCGCCCCCCGGGGCCGCGTTAACTTTCCCAGCGCAGCTCCGCACCTTGACCTGATTTCCCTTTGTTCCCGGGACAACCGCAGGGCCTGGGCCCAGCCCCACGCCCCATCCGGCCGTTGCAGGGGGCACTGTCACCAAGCTGACCCGCAAGGACCGGAGTCCCGCTGTGGGGGCGTCTGAGATGGACGCGGGCCCTTCCGATGGAGCCCGGGACCCTCCCAGGCCGAGCAGGGGCTGAGCTGGGCCCCGCCTGCCTGGCCAGGAGGTGTGGCTTGTCCACTGCTGCCCTTTGCCCCAAGAACAGCCCCTCCGACCGCCTCGCCGGCCCGTGCAGGCCAGAGCGTGAGGACCACGGGGGCTCTGCCCCCCAACCTTGCCCAGCGGGTGGAAGAGAACCACCCACGAGGCAGCCCCATCCCCTCCGCCTTCCCTCTGCTGGTCCCGTCATCAAGTGGGGGACCTGTGTGTCCTCCCCACCTGGCGGCGCACAGCTGAGCCGGCCTGGGGCACCTGGCCCGGGACCTGGAGGGGTGGCACGTCCCCTCTGGCGGAGTCTGAGGACCAGACCCGGCTGCGGCAGCGAAGACAGACGCATTTTAATCCCCACCATGTCACACCGTCTGTTTTCTGAAGGCGAGACACTTCCTTGGGGAAAGTGCCTGCGTCTTTCAGACCCACAGATGGGGCTGACACGGGCTCCGGGGGGCAGGGGCTGCGGCAGGTGCTCCGTGGAAATTCGCGATGGTGTTGGCGTCCTTCCATCTCGAAGGGCAGGTGGGTCGGCCACTTGTGTCTTGGCCTTGAGGCCAGGGTGTGCCCCGGGGCACATCCAGTCGGGAACGTTTCCTGGGAATCCGGTCAGGGTCCCGGGCAGCCTGGACGCGTCTCCCGTGTGCCTGATGTTGTCCAGGAGCCCCTCCTCCTGGCGCTTCGGTCCTGAAGCCGCGGTTCCAGCTGCCATCCGAGAGGACAGGATCCCCTAACTTGAATGATGGGCACAGTGAACAGTAGTGGCCCAGGGGGTGGGAGCAGCTTTGACCCAATGTTCTGGGCACAACTTGGGCAGCGGCCCAGAGCCAGCTGCTCCCACCTGGACAAAGCAGGTCCAGCCCGGCCACCTCTACACAGATGGGAAGGGAGGGTCTTCGTGCCCCTCCCCCGCCCCCTCCTGGGGTCCTCTGGGAAGAGCTGCGCTCCCTGGGATACACGTTTGCTGCTGCTGAGACCCCAGGCTGACGGGGCAGGGCTGTCAAACCGGTGGCTCTCCGTGTCCCCACGGCTACTCTTTGGGGACTCGTGGGTGGCGCCCCTTTCATCTGTCCTATTCCCACAAAACCAGATGGGAAACAGGGTGGGCAGGGGACTGAGGGGCGACTGGAGTCATGGGGCCCCTGGGGTGGACTGTCCCACCTTCATGGGCCGTGGCAACAGGACAGCGAGGGGTCCTCTGCGCACCTGCCCCCTCTCCACTCCTGCCCACCCGCTGCTCAGTGTCGGGGTGCGGAGGGCAGGGCACACAGCTGAGGGGCTGTGCTCGCTGGTGGGAGGGAACCGCCCTGCGGCCCTGAGAGAGGGCCCAGCCCGTCAGCACTGCCGCGGCCTCGTGTGGGGCGGGTGCTTCTGGGGCGGCCGCGTCCCCCTCGGGGAACCGGACAGATGGCAGGATGGACCCCAGCCCGGACTCGGCTCCGGCCCTGCACGGAGCAGCCGGCATGTTGGGTGACGCACGAACCTGTGCTGTCAGGCACCGCAGGACAGGCCCGACAGGGAAACGGCGGAAACAGACCCTGTAAATGCCCTGATTTTCCGCCTGGCGGGGTTTTTCAGCAGGTTGCACAGAGATGAGAAACCAGGACAGGAGAACATCCTTGCTGCAGCGAAGAGACGGGATGGGAATTTCAGGAGGCCGAACGTTTCAGGGCAGACGCCCAAAGAAGAGGGAGTCAGGAAAACCCTGCCCGGGAGTGGCCGTGAGGCTGTCGTCCAGCTGGTCCGCCGGAGGCCACGCGCCCCGGGGAGAATCGGGGTCCGGGCGGCTCCACCTGGGCTCTGACCGGGCGGCGTGAAGACCCTGCCGACACCCAGGGCTTCAGCGCAGGTGCTGAAAGGCTCACGGGGGAGGGAACCCACTGGAGCCACAGCCGCCGCCGCAGAGGTTCTCCACCAGCTGCGGAAAGAGCTTTGCCCGAATCCGACTGATCTGGGCAGAAAGGAACTGCAGGCGACGGTAGACGCCAACACTTCTGAGAAAGAACACAGCAGACGCAGCCAGGGAACTGCCAGAAATGCCCAGCACGTAGCGAACAGCTCCCCGACCCGCAGAAATGGGATAGTTAATGAAAGCGCGATGGAATCTCCAATGAGCTCCTTCGGAAAACTACCCTCCACATGTCCGAAGAGTTGAGGGAAAGCGTGAACACGGTGACGAGAGGAAGACTTACAAAGTAAATCAGGTGCAAGTTGCAGGCAAAGAGCGGTAACCCGGGGACAGGGCAGTGGGTGTCACCCGAGGTGAAGACAAAAGAGAACGTGAGTCAGCAAAGGGACCGAGACCGTCCAAAACTCCCTCCCGCAATTCTCCTCTGTCAAGCCCCGTGGCCCTTTTCTGCTGGACCCTGACGGACCCAGGCACATTGATGACTCATCGGACACGTCACCCGCCTGCCTTTCCATTTGGTTCTGTACAAGGAGCGGCCCATGGTGCCCGTCCCCGGAAGGGTTCACGTCAGGGGAGTCCTGGAGGTCATTACCTCTTCAGCGTGAATGTAGGTGCCCACAGCGCGTACATGGGAACCTACAGTCCGCGAGGTGCTCACGTTGAAGAATTCCGAAGCAGCCTCGCTGGGTTCCGGTTTCCTTTTGAGTTGGGCGCACGCGTTTCTCTGTCATCTGAGCAATTGAACACAGAGTTGGAAACGCGGTGCGTGAGCAGCTGAAAGGCTCACGTGGCTGAGGGTTAGAATGGAATTGGGCACTTGTAATGTCAAGCGCATTGTCATAAAATGTATCCAGTTTCTTAATGGAAGAAATAACGCACAGGAACCTTTAAAAGTCAATACAAGGGGAAAGTAACCGCCAAAGCATACTTATTTTTGAAGAGTTTCCGTGTATCACTCTCCGCCCAGGGTTCCCTGTGGAAATCATTGTCCGGAGGGCTCTGGAGTGACAAGTGACTGGTGTCACTGCGTCTTCCTGCCACTTTCCCGGGCAGCCTGCCCCTCCCGGGGCCTCTCCCCTCCAGGTTGAAACAAGACTTAGCTGGTCGGTGCCCGGCGCCGGGAACGAGGTCCGAGACGTGTCTCCTTCGTACCTTTGTGACGTTTCCCGGCCACAAAAGATGACGTGTCCCTTTAAGGTTCAGGTATCACACACACAGTTAACCTAGAAGTGAAAGTCAGAGATCACTGGTGTAAAAACGGGGTGTGTGCGCGTTCAGAGGAGTCATTGCTCCGTTGTGCACTCGGATGACAAAGGGTGACATGTGTTGATCATCCTGAGGTACCTGCCTTTTCCCGAGTGTTCCGGGCGGATCAGTTCACGGGACACAGACGCGGGGGCACGTCTGCAGCACGACCCGGGTTGAGTCAGGGGACGTGACCCACCGTGTGTTTTCACCGCCCACGTGGCTGTGGCTTGAGCATCTTCCCACCTCGGGGGTTCGTACGTTCGAACGGCTGCAAACCGCGTCACCGTGCGGGTGGCCCAGGCTTCGCGCATGAGCCTTCTAGACGGGGACGGGGTCCCCCCTTTTCTCGCGAACGCAGCAGCACTGAGGTGGGCGTTCGCTGAGCAGCGCAGACCCCGGAGGCCGCCGACTCAGAACACGGCCGCCAGAGGTGCCCTCGCGTGAAAGGGAACCGAGGAGACCAGGCCGGTGCCGGCCCAGCAACGTGCGGCCCCTCCTGGGACGTCGGCCTCACAAGGCGGCCAGAGGGCAGACGTGGCAGTGCCCCCCGACACAGACGACGTGGCGGAGTCCCGTCCGGACCAGGCGCGTGGACGCTTGACCGACGCAGACACAGTTCCTGATTCACAGACAAGGACGGACAGAGAGACTGTCCCCAAGGTCACGCACACGGCCTGCACTACGGGGGAGCCCGGTGTGGTCCCCCACGGCAGCAGAGTGGCTTGCGTGGGGACGTGTGTCATGTTCACGGGCCTTCGGCAGCGCCCCGGGGTGTGTCCCCACGCCGGGTTATTAAGGCCACTTTTCCTGGCTGTCAGATCCAGTTATTGGCTCATCTTCCTTTTCTAGCCAATGGGAACATGAAAAGATTTGCTCAACAAACTAATTCTTTACGTTCTGGGGGGGGAAATACGCCAAGTGCTCACAGCGCCTCTTCCCTAATCTTTTCAGCTCAGTGAGAAAATGTGTGGTGGCCTCTCCCCGCTTCGCAGAGGCTGGTGGCACCTGGAGGGGGTGACGGGTGACAAAATGAGTTTCCCTCTCCTCTCGGGCCTCCCTGAACATCCCTCACGCTGCACGGGCACCCTGGCCCTCCAGCTCCCATTCTGGCTTTGAGAGAGAAAACCCCAGCCCTGGCTGGTGGCTCAGTGGATTGGCGCCAGCCCGTGAACCCAAAGGTTCGAGTCCCAGCCAGGACACATACCCAGGCTGCAGGCCAGGTCCCCAGCCAGGTCTGCAGCTGGAGGCAGGTGAAAGGCAACCATACATGGATGTCTCGCTCCCTCTCTGCCTCTCACTAAAAATTATAATAAGCTATTTTAAAAGAGAGAGAGAGAGAGAGAGAGAGAGAGAGAGAGAGAGAGAGAGAGAGAGAACCCGAGCTGTGTGTGGCCGCAGGGCCCGTCAGCCTGGAAGTGCAACCCTAAAATAATCCCCTCAGGACCCTCCTGCTGGGAGAGGCTCCCTTCTCTGACCACCCGCGTGCAGCACGGCAGGGGCCCCCCTTTCTCTGGGAGGGTAAAGAAAAGGTTTTGAAATGGAAGGAAGGTCTTCGCGCGACACAGCCTATCAGGAGGGGACATTCACAATGGTCTCTGGCAGATCTTTGCAGCCTGTGTTCCTGGGGCTCCCGGCCTCCCAGGTCCTGCGTGGGCACCGTCTGTGCGTCTGCTGGCCCCGGCGCCACGTTCCTGGGCCGTGTGTCTGTGCGCCCACCGGTGTCCACCCCGGAATGCGGTCTGTTCAGGGACCAGAGGTGGCCAAAGCCAGGCCGGTCCTTGTGCTGCCGGTGGCGGGGGGAACTGAGCCTCCAGGCTTTCCAGCGGCCACTGCGGGGCCGCTCCACAGAGCGGGGCTCGCCGTGTGTCTGCGTCTCCCCAGCCCGCAATCCATGGGTCTCACTGGGACCCGCCCGGAGCCCCAGCTCTGCACCCTCCCGGCGTCTCACGGGACCTGCCCACGGGAGCCGCAGCTGCCCTGCCCCCTGAAGACATGGGCCGTGTCTGCGCCGCAGTGTGGCCGAGACAGGAACTGTCCCCCTGTCACCCCTGTCACCCCCGTCACTCCCGCTTCCCTGGCACGCAGGTCTGTGGAGGGGAGCCGTCCCCCGGGGCTGCGACCTTGTCCTCAATGCGGCCTCAGAAGCCACTGGCCGTGGGCAGCGGAGGCTGTACTGGTCGGGTCACAGTGCCTGCTGGGTGTCCCGGGCCTGGTCCTGCCTCCCGAGAGGGTCCGCTCAGCGACGGGAGGGCAGCGGGGACACGCGGGGCTTGGGACCAGCCCTGAGCCGACGGCTCACACGTGGATGGACCTGTCACGGGGCTTGTGGGATGTATGGGGAAGCAGGAAGAGCAACGAGGCTGCAATGACTGTTTACCAAGGTCTTTCCACACAGGCGGAGTCAGCAAACGCGGCCGAGCCTCCTGCTGGGAAGGACGGTCCCCACGGAGAGCCCGTCTGGGGAGCCGTGGGCCAGCGCCGCGCCAGGACTCCGGAGTGATGGGGAGGAGGGTGTCCGGGCTCCTCCGACGGGGTCGCTTCTCCGGCTCACAGTCACTTTCGCTCCGAGAAGCCCCGGATGGGGAGGCCAGCTGCCCTGTCACGTACACACCACACGTCTGCAGCCACGTGTCCCTACGTTTAGCTGTGCGAGTGGCCTGCTTGCGACCCACTGGTCTCACACGTTGGAAGTGGCTTTGGGGGTGGGAGGGCCCTGATGCAGCAGGCAAAGTGCTCAGAGCATTAGGGGCGAGGGAGGCCTTCCACGTCCGGCAGCTGTCCCAGCCCCAGGCCTCGGGGACAGAGGCCGGTCACTCTCTCGGCTGGAGCCCAGGGAGAGGCCACGCTCCCGAGGACTCAGACGCCCCCCCCCCAGACAGTGGTCGCCAGCTTTGGACGGAGCTGTTCCGGGTGGAGGTTGAGTGTGGCTGTGGAGTCGGACGGGTGAGGGGTTGAGCCCGAACTCCCGCCGTGCCCGCAGGTGTGGCTCTGAGCCTCAGTTTCCCCACTCATGCAGGGAGATGGGATGACTTCACGGGTTCTGTGGGACCCTACAGGTAAGCACTCAATAAACCCATGTTTCCAATTTTGGGACCGGTGGGCCCTCTTGCCCTCCCTGGGGTCCGTGTCTGCCGCGTGCAGCGGTCTCGTGCCCCAGCCAGCGTGAGCGGTTGTCCCAGGTGCCCGGGCCCTGCCCGGCCATCAGGCTGAAGGCCGGAGTCCCAGGACGCCTCGGCCCCAGGCAGACCGGACGGTTGGTCACCTGATCGCCCGGACGGCCCTGCCCCACCCTCACTGCTCCTCAGTCCTGGCATTTCAGGGTGACATTTTGTTGGGACAGGTGGTTGGAAAACAGTCTGGTCCATGTCCTTGGTTAGCTGGGAGCCAGGATGCGTAAGGGTGGCTCCTTGTTTAGTGTTTACAGCTGTTTAATGTCTGCAGGACCTGCCTGCACGAAGACCTTATGTATCGCCACCAGGACATCTCAGCAGATGACTTTACCTGTCCTTAGAGGTTTCTGTTTATCCTTGGGCACATGTAGCAAAACAAAACAACAACAACAACAACAAAACCTTAAAATATTTCTCTAAATACTTCCATTTAGAGTCCTTCTGTTCAGAACAGTTACAAAAGAAATAGAAACATTCTAGCATCACGCGTGTACCGTTGTTACTGACTCTTCATGGTTAACAGGTGTGGTAGGCAGAATAATGCTCCCACAAGCCCCCAAAGTTACCCAAGCCTCCCCCAGAACCTGCAGCGAACTTGGGCTCGTGGGACAGGGGAACAGAAATTGCAGATGGAGTTCAGGTCACCGATCCACTGGCCTGAAAGTGGGGACAGCACCCTGGGCCGTCCACAGGGTCCTTAGGAGATGAAGGAGGCAGACAGCATCGCAGAAAGATGTGACGGAGAAAGGTGTCAGGGTCCGGTGGGTGGGGGGGGCGCTGGGCCACAGAAGGTAGGTGCTGCAGAGGCTGGCAGGGCGGGATTCGAGTGTCCTTGGAGCTTTGGTGTTGGCCCAGCGCGCCAGGTAGGACACCTGACCCAGCGCTGTGGGCGGGAGGGAAGGTCTGTGGCTTAAGCCATGACTGTCCTGCTGTCTTCCAGCCCGCGTCACAGCGGCTCTGGGGCGGCTGGCTCGCTGGGGTGTGGGGCTGGCCACTGGGACGTGGCACACGGGCTGGCAGGAAGCTGTCCCTGCCCCTGCGCCTTTATCAGCGTGCGAATGATCACACCTGAAAATAAACAGCAGCTTATTTTCACATTATATATTTGTTTTTTGATGTCTACTGTCAGTAAAACATTGAACGCCCAGAATGTTTTATCACATAAGACAATATTGTGGGCCCTGACAGAGTTCATTTTGTAAACAAATGACACAAATTTAGCAATATTGGTAAAAATAGTATCTTACAATGAATATGTTTTATCTCCCTTATTTCTCTTTTTCTGTGGCTAATAGTGGATATATTTCATTTTATTTTTAAAGTATATTTTATTGATGATGCTAGTACATGTGTCCCAATTTCTTTTCTCTTGGCTCCCCTCCCCCTGGGTCCCCCTTCCCTCCAGCAATCCCACCCCCTTAGTTCATGTCCGTGGGTGGGTTGTGTTCCCTGATCTCACCCTTTCCTCTATTATTCTTAACTCCCTCCTGACTATCTTGTACCCACCAGTTTCCTAACCCCTGAACTGTTTCCTCATTTCTCCCCGGTCCCCCTCCCAGTGGATAACCCTCCCAATGAGCCCCGTACCTATGATTCTGATCCTATTCTGGTTGTTTTAGTTTGTTTTTGTTTTAATTTTTTCAGGTTCTGTTGTTGATAGTTGTAAGTTTGCTGTCATTTTAATGTTTATCATTTTGATTTTCTTTTTCTTAAATAAGTCCCTTTAACATTTCATATAAGAAGGGCTTGGTGAAGATGAACTCCTTTAGCTTTACCTTGTCTGGGAAGCACTTGATCTGCCCTTCCCTTCTGAACGACAGCTTTGCTGGATAGAGTCATCTTGGTCGTAGGTCCTTGCTTTTCATCACTTTGGATGCTTCTTGCCAGGCCCTTCTTGCCTGCAGAGTTTTTTCTAAGAAATCAGCTGACAGTCTTATAGGCACCCCTTTGTAGGGAACTCTCTTCTTTCCTCTGCTGCTTTTAAGATTCTCTCTTTATCTTTCACCTTTGGCATTTTAATGATGATGTCTTGGTGTGGTCCTCTTTGGGTCTAGCTTGTTTGTGACTCTCTGTGCTCCCTGGACTTACATGTCCATTTCCTTCACCAAATTAGGGACATTTTCCTTCAATACTTTTTCATGTAATTTTTAAATTTCTTATCTTTTCTTTTCTCCTTCTGGCACCCCTAGGATCTGGATATTGATACGTTTAACGTTGTCCTAGAGGTTCCTAAGCCTCTCCTCATTTTTAAAAATTGTTTCTTCGTTCTGTTTATTTCATCCTTATGTTCCAGATCATTGACTTGAACCCTGGTTTCCTTCCCTTCACCATTGGTTTCATGTGGATCCTCCCTCGTTTCACTTCACCGCCTCCTGTGTGTTTGCCGTGTTTAAGCATGTCTGTCAAGGCTGTGAGCATCTTTATCACCAGCATTTTACATTGTGCATCTGCTGGGTTAGCTATTTCCTTCTCGCCTAGTTCTCCCGTTGGAACCTTGATCGGTTCCCTCCTTTGGGCCACATTTCTCTGTCTCCTCAACTTGACAGGCTCCTGTGTTTGTCTTGGTCTCAGGTAGAGCTGTCGTACCTGTTACGTTGTAAGGGGCGGAGCCTTGGGTATTCGTCAGTGTTGCATTTCACCGTCTCACCACGTGTGTGTGTGGGGGTTCTGAGAGGGAACAGTGCTGTCTGCTCAGCACTCACCCCCTTTCCAGGCACCTCTCCCGCTTCCCACAGGGGACTGGCGCCCCTCTAGCTGTTGCCCTGGCCGTGGTTCCCCGAGTGGACAGGTCTGTGGGTGTTCCGGGACTGGGGGGTCCTCTAAACAAGCAGATTCTGCTGAGACCTGCAGGTTCTTCCCCCACCCCAACCCCCGCTGGTTTGCGCAGGCAGAAGCCATGAGGCTCTGTTCCCCACCCGGCGCTGGAACTGGGGGCTGCGCCGTCCGACCTGCTGCCGGGAGGGCTCCCCGGGTGTCCCTCCTTCCGTAACGTGTGACCCCAGCTGCCGTCCCGCCAACGCGTATCCTGGCTCCGCCCTCCCTGCGTGTCAGGATGAGGATTTCTTCTTTATGCCTTTGCTTGTTGGACTTCCTACCGCTCGATCTTCTGGAATTTCTGGTTGTCTCTAGTTTGGGGTGGTGTGTTCCTTCCTCTTTGTGGAGGGAGGAGCAGCGCGTTCACCTGCGCCTCCATCTTGGCTGGAAGTCCTGCAGTTTTCTTAATACCGTCTGTTTTCTCCCTTGCGTGGACATGGCATAAATGCACATAACGTACCAAGTAGGGTTTCCTCTACCCTCTGTTACTGGTAAGGCTTCTGGGTGGTCATGGGATGGACAGTCCAAGGTTATACGTAGGTTTGCAACTGCGACTTGTGTGTGTAACAGAATCGTTGCCATTTTTATTCAGGGGCCACCAAAGACACGTCTGTCTTTGAGCTGCGAGCCTGGCCTCCTACACCTGGGACAGAGGCCGGAGGAAGAACGGGGGCTTCCTCCCCTGCCTGGTGGTTGGTCTACCTGCGAAAGGTCCCGAGGTCACTGGCGTCTGCAGCCCAGGTCAGGAGGTCTGGGCCCAAGTGGTGGGAACCCCCAGGGGACCCGGTGGTCCTGGTCCCCACGCCAGGGCGGAGATGAAACGAGCACCAGGGTGGGGTGAGTGGCACAGCTGCCGTGGCCACTTGGTCCCTGTCCACCTGGTGTGGGCACTGCGCTGCCTCCTGGGAACGGAGCCTGCAGGCAGCTCATCAGAGGTCCGGCGGGCTGGGCTCCCATGTGCCACCTCACACAGAGGGTCCATGCCTGCCGGTCAGACGTGGCAGACACTCCGTGGGCCACCCGGCGTCCCTTTGCTGATCACCCATAGAGACCGATCTCAGCCTGTACCAGGCTGTGCGCTGCTGTCCCTGCGGCCCCGCCCTGGAGGCGCACGGGGCCACGGCCGGGCCAGTCCCTCGGCTTCTTCATCACTGTCAGCAGCTGTGCTCGCCGAGACTTGGGGGAGGAGGGGCGGTGGGGAGTGGGGGGCCGGGCTGACTAGGGGCTGGCTGGCCGGGCGGAGCGGCTCGGGGGCCCCGCAGCCCTGGAGCGGGAAGGGACCACCCGTGACAGGCAGGTGACAGCTGGCAGGCCCCTCACTAAGGCGGTTCTAACCGCCCAGACCACCTTTCCAGTGGCTGGAAACATGGCTGGTCCTGTCACCAGAGATGAATGTTTTAAAATTATTTTAAAATTTTATTCTTACTTTTAACTTGACTTTTGTGGTTGACACTGTGACGGATGCTCCCGTTACCCCCGCTGGGCTCCCCTGCGGCGCCAGCCCTTCCCCCCGGCCACCGCCACCCGTCTGTGTCCATGGTCAGGCGTGCGCGTCCTTGGCGGCCCCGCCCCTCCCCGGACAGCTGCCCGTCCGCTCCCCGTGTCCACACGTCTGCTTCTCGTTGGCTCAGTAGCTGCCTCGTGGGGGCATCGCCTGGTGGTTGCCTTGCTCTGACCGGCGTACCGAGAGGGGAGTTGAAATGAAAGCGCCCCAGCCACTCTCGGGGCCCAGAGACACAAGGACGCCTGCCAGGGCAGGTGCCGTGGTGGCGTAAACATGACAGTTCGGTTCCCTGGTCCAAGTTGGCTTTTGATAAAGTGTCACCTGTTGTCGTGAACGCCCGCTCGTGGTCACCCATCCCGCGCGCCGTGGGCTCGCACCAGACTCGGGGAGCAGGGCTCCCACACCCTGGGCCTCCTAAGTCGCCGTAGCCTGCAGCCTGTCCCGTGAGTAACCAGGCGAGGGGCGGGCACAGGGTGGGGTCAGCCCCCGGGGAAGAGTCCTGGCCTTCCCAGGGCTCCCGGTGTGGGGGGCACGGCTGCTGGCGTCCCTCATGCGGCTGTGAGGTTCAGGGTTGCAAGTGCCTGGGACGGGGTCTGGACCAGGGACGGGGCTGGTGGGGGCGGGGGGTCAGGGAGGGCTCCCCAGGGGGGTGGCACCCGGCTGAGGCCTCTGTCGCGGGCTGAGAGAGGCCGGCTTCTGGGCAGCAGAGATGCCTGAATGGAGCGGTGGGTGCAAAGGGCCTGTGTCGCTGGGGTGAGATGGCGCTGGGGGTGGGGTGGGACCGCCCAGGCAGTTAGAAAATGGGGTGAGAGCCCCTTGTCTGGGCTCCACATAACTAGATGAACTTCGAGGCAGGTCACCCATGGGAACGTCAAGGACAAAAGCAGTTGTGAAACAGCTTCATTTTTCCATTCGTACATGGCGATCTGGGCGGAGGGTTTCATCAAAATGGAGAGGAATTCAATTGTTAAAAAAAAAAAAAACCCTGCATTTTTGGCTGCTTGTAGGGATAGAAAAACTCATTTAAAATATCCAGCTTCAATAATACAGACTAGGACTGTCCGGTAATTACAAAATCATATTTAGCAATTGGTTTGATCTCTTTAAATTTTTCTTGGAGTGAGACTCCTTCCCCGATGGTTCCGCTGCGGGACGTGCTGTGGAGCCCGAGAAAGACCCCCTGCCCCCCGTCTGTGCTGCCCAGTCGTGCAGGGTGGGGCTCAGCCCAGGAAGCGTCTGGCCCGAAGTCTTGTCACCTGGGTCCTGGCAGGCACTTCTGGGGACGGAGCAAGACGCATAATGACTGGCCGACAGTCAGCTGCGCCTGGGAACGGCCCCCGACCCTGCGGGGCGACCGGCCAGCTGTCCCCACGCCACGCCAGGCCTCCATCGCCGGGCAGCCCCTGGGCAGGGACGAAGCTGTGAGCTCTGGTCACTCTTGGGGGCTGGGAAAGGGAGAGGACCTGGGCCTCCCAGCACCCACGCTGGCCCAGCTGGTCCTGCCTGCTTCCAACCGCGGTGTCAGACGGCGGGAGGACACGTGGAGAACGGGGGCACTCGGTTCTCCACACCAGAGGCCCTGGGGCACCACGTTTCTCTAAATGCACTTAAACTTTCAGTGCTGGTGGCCCTGGCTGGTGGCTCAGTGGATAAAGCACCGGCCTGTGAACCCAAAGGTCGCAGGTTCGATTCCCAGCCAGGGCACATGGCCAGGTTGCAAGCCAGGTCTCCAGCCAGCTCCGTGGCTGGAGGCAAGTGAAAGGCAACCAGACATGGATGTTTCTCTCCCTTTTGGCCTCTCTCCGTTCCCCTCTCTCTAAAAATAATGAATAAAATCTTTAAAATATGAATGTTAAAAGAAAAGTCGATGCCGCACTCTCTGCAGAGAGCTGGTGGGGCTGCTCTCCATGCGGAAGAGCAAGAAGAGAGGGTGACAGGCTGCCCACCTGCAGGCAGCAGGGCGAGGCGGGAGTTGGGGGGCAGAGCCGACTGCCAGGGCCGATTGATTCTGGGGGCGGAGGCCCCTGGACGAGGCAGGAGTGCAGCTGGGACCCCGGAAGCGGCGGGTGGCATGTTGGGAGCCGGGATGCCTCCCGACCGGGACTCGGTCCTCCCGGAGAGCTGGCCAACGCGGGGCTTCCTGAGCTGGAAACCGAAAATCCGTTTAGAAAGCCCCTGAAAATAATGAGGTTCCCTCCTCCTCACAGGCGGGGGGCGGGGGGCGCTGCTGGGGGGACTGCAGCCGGGCCTCCGATGGGAACCCCAGGACCAGGGGGCAGACGCGGCAGCCCAGCTGGGGGCACCCTCGCTGGGCTCAGAAGCAGATCCTGGTCACAGACGCAGGTCTGGAAAAGTCCGATGTGACGGCAGCCTGTTAGGACGTGTCCCTGCCGTGGAGTCTCCAGCGTGGGCACGTGGCTGAGTCGCCTTCAGCCTGACGAGGTAGCTGGGTGCGTAGTCCTGTGGGCAACCTTGTCACCTCCTGACGCCGGAGCCCCCCGCAGCTGGGATGGAACCGGGGGCTGAGAACGAGCCCGACATCCTCAGAATCCAGTACTGAGCCCCAGACACGGGGGCAGGGTGGGCTGGCCCTTCTCTTCCCGCTTTGGGGGCAAACGCCCCCCGCCCTGGAGCCAGCGTGTGAGGGGCTGCAGAGCCCGGGGGGCAGCGGACGGTTCCTGTGACCCTGGGGGTGGGGACGGCCGTGCGGAGTGGACACCTTCGCCCCCAGATCCGCCGTCATTGATTTTTAAAGCTCCCGGAGAAACGGGATCTTCACCGCTTGTCCCTATCGGTTTCACGTGAGCGCCTTCCTAAGCGTGTCCGCTGACCCTTCTGGGCGACAGCGAATCGTCTGGTCAGACTCTTTTGCCCGGACACACCTCGTATTCCTCCGCGCAAACCTGCAGGTGGCACAGGCCTCTGGAGCGGAGCCGACAAACGTCAGGGACCGTCCTTGAGAAGCGACCAAGTTTCAACCCCCTGACGGCAAAGGAGAGGGGGCTCTGGGCATCTCTGCAGAAGCAGACGTGTGGCTCCCGGGCCTGCAGCAGCCCAGCGGGAGCTCCGGCCTGGGCTCACCCAGCTGCTCTCAGAGGCACCAGACGGCACCTGAACCCCGGTGGCTGGAACGAGCTGCTGGGGGACGTGGGGTGATTCCAGGCGCCCCCAATTGAGACGCGGGCAGCCGTGGTTTCCTTGACAGCGTGTGTGACGCCGAGGGGCAGCGCCATAGTCGCATAACCATCCCTGTGCTGGGCAGCGAGGCTGCACGCGGGCCCTGGAGCCGACGGGGCGAGGGCGAGGGCCTGCCTCCCACCGCACCGTCGGCTTCAATGATAATAGGGTGAAGTTGAAAACAACCCCAACTTCTGAATTCAGACAATGGGAAACCTCTTCAGATATTCCCACCATGGAAATCGGTCCAGGTGTTAGGGGAAGGGTCTGCATGGCACGCACTCCCCGGGTCACCTGTGACGTGGAGCCCCTGCCGGGTGCGGTCGTGGGCCCGGGGAGGAGCAGGGCAGCAAGTGGGGTGCAGTCCCCTGGGCCCCGGGGCACCCGCTGGGGAGGGGCAGGGGCAGCGGCGGCCCCGGCTGCCGGGGAGCCCCCGGCTGGGTTAGCTGATAAACGCTGGCTGCGCAGGGCCAGGCAGAGCCGGGCTCCGTGGTTGACGGTGGTCAGTGAGCCCCTTGCTGAGCGTGGCGCTGTCGCAGGTGCTGAAGGTACGGCCGGGAGGAAAGAGGAAAAGGTGGCCTCCTTCCAGGAGGGGCAGAGTCCAGCCAGCATCCGCCATCTGGCCCAGGGCACAGAGCCACATGCTAACGCGGGACAGGGGGAGCACGAACATGCAGGATGTCTGAACCCGGAAAACCCCCAGCAGCAGAGCCTCTGTCCTCCCGGCACTGAGGGCCTCCGTTCTGGGGTGCAGACACGGGCAGCAGACGCACAGCAACGGGGGGTCGTGGCCACAGGCGGCACCTGCTGCGGGGGCACCTGGGCACCTGTGGAGGGTGGGTCCCCGGCTGCCTGTGCGCAGCAAGGGCTCAGCCACCTTCCCAGCAGAGGGCCTGGCTTCCCTCTCAGCCGGACGGGCGCACTACGTGGTCTGTGGGCCCCAGGGGCCACGAAAGCAGGTGCCCGGGAGTGTGGCAGGGAGGCAGCCCCCGGCCCCTGCTCCTCTCCACCGTCTGGGTCGGTGAGGTTTGATCTGGCTCGGTGACCCTCCAGCAAGGACAGCCGAGGCCGGGCCGGCACGATTTGCAGCCAAGGAAAAGCCTCCGTACAGCCGCGCTGCCGACAGCCGCACAGTGTGTCCGCAGCGGCCGCAGGGCGGGGAAGCAGCCCGGGCAGCGCGTGTCCTCAGCCGCTGTGTCACCTCGGGGCTGTTGCTGCATCAGCGCGAGCCGGTGAGGACGTGGTCCGAGGGCCACAGCGGCCGGGGACGGTCGAGGGCCCGGGAGAGGCGGCTTCAGAAAACAACCAGCGGTGATCCCGGCGGTGAAGAGCCAGCGCACGGGCGTCCTGTGAGGTGACCCCCCAACTTACTCCGGATCAGAGACTTGCCTCCTCCGAACACGTCCAGACGGGGCCCCCAGGAGGCTACACCCCCGCACCTGTGCGTCGTGTGTCACCTGGAGTCCCTGCATCTCCTGGCTGCCTTGGGCGGCAGCCCCCACCCCTCCGGGTATAAAACAGGTGTTTCCAAGGGGATGTACAAACTCAGCACAGACACAACGCTTACCGGAGGAGTTCTGCCCCCCAAGTCCGGGGTGGGGCCAGGAATATGCACCCCGTGAGGCTGCAGTGGGCTCTGGGCTCTGGGAGATGCTGCCTGGAGGGGGAGGGCGAGGGGCAGTCTCCTGGCCCCCCATCCCTGAAAACTAAGTGCTGCCTCCTCACAGGACCAGGCAGAGGCCTGAGACCTTGGGGGCGGGAGGAAGAGGGCGGGGCGGGGCTGAGGGCGGGGGCCGGAGGGGCCTGTGGGTCCCCCCCACGCCCAGTGGGCAGCGATGCTCCACTCTAAGCCCCATCGCTCCGGCGGGCCAGCCGGAGAACAGATGTCATTGAATGGACCCATTTGGATCACTCAGCAAATATTGACTCATTGGCTTTTCTCTGCTTCGCTCCACACCTGCTGCCGGCCTGTGAGGCCGGACCACACCCCCCTCCGCGCCACCTGGCATTGCTGCCCATGCACCCCGGGCTTTCCGGCTTCCTTTAACACGAGGAGACCAGTGTTGCCCGCCGGCTTCTGCCTGGTGGGGCCCTGGAGATGCCCTTCAGGGGTCCTGACATGGGCAGGCGGGGTTGGCAGGGAGTCCAGACGAGACCAGAAGCCGCAGGAGCCCGTGGGTTGGTGACCTAGATGAACAATTAGGCTTCAGGCCCCCGAGAGTGGAGGTCGCTGGCCAGAGCAAAGGACACCCTGGCGGGAGGTAACGGAGCCCAGCGTGTGCGGGCGGCTGCCCAGGCCCAGGGGGCCTCTCCCACCATGGCAGGGGATCTGGACAGCAGAGACCTGCCTGGGGGGACCTGGACCATCCACCCCTGTCCCGGGCGAAGCTCGGGGACCCTGCTGTGGCTAAAGGGACAGGGCAGGAGGCCCCTGTGAACTTCCTGTTGTAATTCGCGGAGGGGGGGCTCCGTGGGTGTGGACAGCTGGGGGTGAGGGTGACCCTCCTGAGACCCTCGTGGGGGTGGGCAGCCCTGCCCCGGCTGAGACGGAGCGTCTAACCTCCGCACCAGCGCGGCCGCCGGGTCCGGCGTGGGCAGCGTCACCGTAATCACGCTCCGAAGATAAAATGATGCATCTGGACGGTGATGAACCAGCGCAGAACAGGATTGGTGGAATGAAATTAAACAAACATCAGAACCAGAAACAGGCGCCGACGTCCCATTATCTGAGCTCGAAAAACATTCGTTTCTGGAAACATTTTTTAAAAAGATTTCATTCCGCTCTTCCTGGATCTCGATCACTCTTGGAAATGAGACAGGCTGGCAGTTTAAGGCGGCTTTCTTTTAACTACACGGTGCCACGGAAACCCATAAAAATGACTCTTTTATTGAGCAAACTTCCCATACGCCGCTGACCTTGCGGGAGCCAGCGCACAGGAAGCACGGCTCCCGGCGGCGTCTGCGGGGCTGTGCGTCCCTTCCACGCCGGTGACATTTAACAGCGCTTCTCAGAACCAAGAAAAATGCCGCACGAATCTTTCTTTGCCGTAATCCAGAGCAAGAGTGAGTGGCCATAAATCCTCGCCCTCTGTGCTCTCCTTCGGGAAGAGCAGCAGCGGGAGGGGAGGCCCCGCGGAGGCGACACGTGTCCAGATCCCGGGGGGAAGGGCACCCGCTTCCTCTCAGGCAGGAAGCTGGGTGGGCCCAGGGTGGGTGCTCGTGACCTTGGGTGGCCCGGCCTGCAGCATAGACCTGGGGTCCGCAGGGCCACGGAGGCCCGTGGGGTGGGTGGCTCGCCTAGTCCATGTCTTTCAACTGGGAAAGGGGGGTCCCGACCACAGGCTGCCCGGCAGACTCAGCCTGACAGCAGTCCAGCCCCGGTCCAGCCACCCCCTCTGCTCAGGGAATTTTGGGACCAAATGTCTGCCCCTGCCCCTGCCTAGGGCCGTGCACCAACCTATCTATTCACCATTCGTCATTCATTCATCCTTCCACCCACCAACCCACCCTCCACCTGCTCATTCACGTAAGCATCCGTCTGTCCACCGTCATCCACCCTCCATCTCATAGATGAGTCCCTGGTGGACCAGCCCTTTCACCCCACCACCACGGTCCACTGCGTCCACACCACAGCTAATCTCTGGTGGACAAGTGGACAAGACAGAGCTAACGTTCACTTTCCGAGGGGAAGCGGGGAGCCAGGTCCCCCAGGCACGTGGCCGCCTCAAGCGTGGGCGGGGCCGGGATCCGGCCGGCAGACTGTGAGCAGCGGCCTCCTGGCCACTGGAAAGACAGTAGCCACCTTCTTCGCTGCACTTGGGGTGAGGAAAAATGCTCCCAAAACTCCGAAGTAATTATCCCCAGGTTACGGCTGGCTCAGAATTGAGCTTCACTTTCCTGTGTGTGTGTCTGAGTCCGTACAGTCTTTGCTCCAGGTGTTCCCCTGAAAGTCAGAGAACTGGCACAAGATAATCTGAAAAATAATGAACATCTGTACATTGAGGGTGGAGTAAGTGTGAGACTTGCATGGGGTCTGTGAGGGGCCACAGACAGGCAGGGGAGACGTGTCCCTGCTATGTCCTTCCGTGGCCCAGACAGCTCTCCTGGTCATGCGTCACAGGCACAGAACGGCGGAGTAACCAGGGGCCGTGCGGGTGCCCACGCTGGGACCAGGTGCTGAAGTGAGATCAATAAGGAGTGACAGGAAAATCATCATTCACTCAATGACAATAAAATTAACAACATGAATACAAAAACCAGGTTTTAGAGAAAAGTTAAAAATAAAAGCCAGGATACATCAATAAAATTTTGTGGAAAAACAGTGCGCAAGGTCATCGGAGGGCTACGGGCGTAAAACGGAAACATGGAACGATCAGCAATGGTAATAGATCATTTTAAGTAAAAACGTGTAACGAACATGAGCCTGTGGTAGAGAGAAACATAAAATGGTATTATAGGATTTATATTCCGTGTCCATTCATGGCAGACCAGCTTACACAGACTCATCTTTACCCCATTAAGCACAAGAGTGGGTGAAATACGTAAAACAAGATTTTGGAGTCTCTCGTTGGCGGGCGGCCCACGACTGTGGTCCCTGAGGGGAGGCCAATGGGTCAGGTGAGCCCAGCGACCGACTTATTCTTTGTCCCCAGAGGTGTTGTCCAGCCTGGCATGCGGGCGACCTGACGGGGCGGGGGACTCAGGCTGGGGTCACAGAACATCCTGAAGGTGGCGAAGGGCTGCACAGTGTGCAGCAGGCAGCAGGTGGCCGCGTCCTGGCTGGGCCCTACTTCACACACACCTGTCAAAATGGAAAAATAGCAGCAGCAGCTGCAGCGGTAGCGGTAACGTGCCGTGGGGTAAATGAGTGAAGCAGACAGGGCGACCGTGAAACATACCCTTGCAAGGTTCTCCGTGAAACGTGAAGTTGTATTTTAGTGGGAGGTTGATGGGATATTTACATTCTGCACATTTCCCAGGAGTCTCTACTGAAGAACAAACACAATGGAGGGTGGCTGATAAGCCAGCGGGAGAGAGAAGATGAAGATAACCCAAAATAATGGTAAAACAAAACAAAACAAAAAGGGGAAAAACACTAAAGAGTGAAGAACGGAAAGATGGGACAAATACAAAAGAAATGACAAAATGGGGACTTAAACCCCATGAGTAAGTACATTAGATGTAAATGGTCTAAATTACAGCGAAAAGGCAGAGATCACTAGGCTGGGAGAGTGCAGCAGGACTCTGCTGTCTTCATGTGTGTAGTTGAAATGCAAAAAGGGAGAAATATTTAAAAAGCACGATGACAAACTAGGCCCCGTAACCATTCACGCAACAAGAGCTGGGTTGGCGGCATGATTACTCGGTGAAGGTTTCAGGAAGAGCGAATATCCTAAGAGGTCGACAAACTTGGACAAGGGTGAGTGGACCAGCTCATCGGGAAGACGCAACAGCAGAGCCTCAAGCTCTGGGGGAGCAAACACTCCAAATTTCACTGAGAGAGAGAGAAGTCAGCAAGTCTAGCCAGACATTCCTCAGCGTCCCCCTTTGTCTAAGAGCAGGCACGTGGGAGGTCCGGATGGACCCGGAGGCCGCAGCCACGTGACAGCCAGGCTGCTCCAGGGCTCACTGAATGCCCGCCCTACGGTGGCAAAATGCGTGTCCGGTCCAACAACCCAGAAAACATCGTCAACATAGGCTGTTCCTGGGGCCCAAACAAGCCGAAGTGAATGTGAAAGGCTCAAAGTCACACAGGCTGTCTGCTCTGAGCAAACGGAAATGAAATTAGAACTCGGTAAGAAAAATATCTAGAAAAGATCAAGATGCTGGGGAATTAGAAATATTTTTATTTCAACGATACCATAGCATATCAAAATTTGTGGGTTACAGATAAAGCGGGCTTAGAGAGAAATGTAGAGTTTTAAATGATTAAATCAGGAGATAAGAAGTTTTAAAATCAATCGCGAAAACGTTCGCGTTAAGAAACAAGAAAGAGGAACAAGGTAAACAACGTGGAAGAGAGGAAATAATGAAGACGGGGAGAAATCAACAAAGTAAAATATAAGCCAAAACCAGAGGAAATAAATGAAAAGTGACATTTTAATAAATCAGTAACGTTGATGAGTTTCTACAGAGACTTGTTATTTTTTAAAGATTTTTATCTATTTATTTTTAGAGAAAGGGGGGGGGGAGAGGGAGACAGAAAGAGAAACATCCATGCGTGGTTGCCTCTCGCGCACCCCCAGCCGGGGGGACCTGGCCCCCAACCCAGCCTGTGCCCCGACTGGGAGTCGAACTGGTGACCTGTTGGTTCACAGGCCCACACTGAGCCACACCAGCCCGGGCAAGACAGGTTTTTTAAAAGAGGAAAAATACAGACACAAGGGGTGAGAGAGGTGAAAGTATAATCCCCACAGACCAGGGCATTAGTAGGAACATTATTCCAGCAAACACTGAAATATAAATAAAACTGGCAGATTCCCCGAAATAGCAACACACGCAAAGTGATACAGGCAAATGTTAGGTACCCATGTATTTGAATTTATATTTAAAACCTGCCCACAACGGAAACTGAGTTAATGATGAGTTCTACCAGAAGCTTAGGAAGACACTCTGCCAACCTTACGTAATCTCCCTCGGAAAACGGAGGAGGAGGACACACTTTCCAACTTGCTCATGGAAAAAAATCGCAAGGAAAGGAAGCTCTGGACCAATATTCCTCATGAATATAGATGTGAAAATTTAGCTTGGTATTAGCAATTCAAATCAAGCGATATATAAAAGGATAACATTATTGAGTGGTGATGATTCTCAGAATGCAAGAGTGGTTTTACATTAAAAATCGATTTTAATTTACCATGTTAAAAGGACATTTTTTAAAAAGCAGCCTCGATCTGTGCGGCAAATGCACTTGGCGGCGGCGGCACCTGGCCCCGCGCAGCGGTGCCAACGGGCCCGGCTGGACGGGCCTGGCACAGGCCCGGAGCCTAAATTCATGGAAACCTCCCGGGTTGCTTCTCTTCTGAAATTACTTTGGCTCTTCTAGTTATTTTGAATTTCATGTTATCGTACAATCTGATTGTGAAACTTAGGATAATGCCACCTTCATCAAGAAAATGTGCACTTTGCAGGGCAGATGAGCAAGAGAAATGATGGGAGTGGAATGAAGGCCAAGGTAACTTGGTGGAGAATAAACAGGTCCGGCATGCGGGGACCCCTGACCCCGCCGCTCCCCGCAAGCTGGGACAGCTCAGTGACTGTATGTCACCCCAGGATCACAACAGGCTGAGGCGTATTTAGTCAAGAAGAGGGGCTGTGTCTTGGAATCACACCCAAAACGTAAGTAGCTCATACAACTGGGTAAGGGGGTAAACACGCCATTAACATGGGATGAAGATTTGATGACCCTCCCGCGAAGGACACATTGTAACGTTCCCTGAATTCCGCACTTGAACGAGCGTGTTGCGTTCTTGTAAATTAAACCTCAGTGGACTTGATTTCACCTTTTAATGTTGAAAACTCAGAACGGAAGCTCGGTGTCCTTCTCGAACCGTGTGCCCGGTCTCCCCAGTGGGACAAATTGGAAAAACCACGACTTCAGGTGAGTAGCAGAAGCCGCAGAAACCGTCCTGCGTTTCCTGGGGAGATTAAATGGGATATGATCACGTTGGGACACAGCTCAGCATTTTATTATGAAGTTAAACGTGTGCTTTCATGTAGCAGCCGATGCTGAAATGAAATGAGGCCATGTCCACATCATGACCGAACCCGGACGTTAGGAGCAGTTTCACTCCTGCCTCGAACTGGAAACACCCCTCGCTCCGCCGCCGGCGGGTGACACCAGGTCTGGCTGCGTTGGCACAGCAGGATAGGTCTTACTAACCAGAGGGATGCTCCCCGGTCTCCCTACAAATGTGCTTAAATCCCTAAGATGTTGTGCTGAGCGAAAGAGTCCAAGTGCAAATGTGTGGAGTTTGCAAAAACGCTTTTGCACCAAATTCTGGGACAGACACACGGAGCCGTTGGACACCGAGGAGGCCAGTGGTCACCTAGGTCCTGATGTGGGCTTGTGGGGGTGGACCTCGCAGGACCCTTTTGGGGGTGGTGGACCTGTCCTATGTCTGGATGATGGTGGGTTTACACTGTAAAGACATTTCAAGTGAATGCATTTTGTTACACGTATCATATACCTCAGGAACATTCCTTTAAGAAGAAAAAAATATCTTTTATCTGAAAAGGAAAACCAAACTAATGAGTGTTTCCCTGTAACAGACTGACCGCCTCAAGCACTTTCACAGGCAGAAAACCGCGCATCTCCCGGCACGGCCAGGCGGCGATGGTCAGCGGTGCACCGCGTGCACTTGTAACACCTGCAGCACCAGCTGCTTCGCCAGGGGCCTGACCTCTGGTGGCTCCGTCCAGGCTCTGAGAAGCAGCCGCAGGCCTCTCAGGCCGAGGGGTGGTCAGCGGGGGCCCAGGCTGTTCACCGGCCCTTCTGCCTGAAGCCACGGACACGGCTGGGTGGAAACGTGTCAGGCCTGCAGAGTGCGGAGTCTCCCGGGACCTTCTCCGTGGTCAGCTTCACTAGTGGATGTCTCAACACCCTTTCCTTCCTCCTGCGTACTCACTGCGTTTTTAGTGGCACCCCCACCCCTCCCCTGTGACCCCCCGAAAGTCAAATGCTGCGTTTTCCAGAGCCCTGGTGGGCAGGCAGGGCTGTGTGACTATGCAGGGTGGGTGGGCAGGCTGCCTTCACCCGATGACTTCTTTTTTTTTTTAATTTATTTAATTTATTATTTTTAGAGAGAGGTAGGGAGAGAGGCAGAGAGGGAGAGAAACATCCACGTATGGTTGCCTTTCCCCTGCCACCAGCTACTGACCTGGCTGGAGACCTGGCTTGCACCCTGGCCATGTGCCCTGGCTGGGAATTGAACCAGCGACCTTTGGGCTCACAGGCTGGTGCCTTATCCACTGTGCCACCAGCCAGGGCCGGGACCCGGTTTTGACGTCACCTGCCCGGAGGTCAGAGCTGCGCCAGGCTCCCGGGTGTGCGGGCGGGTGAGAGGAGGCACAGCCGTCGCTGCGGTTGCCGGAGGTGTTTGCCTGTGTTCAGCAGGTTTCGCGTCTGCTTGTCTTTACAGAGCAAGTACCTGGCGTGGGCCAGCGGGTGCCACAAGCCAGCCACGTAGGACAGGAGTTTGGCCCACAGGGTAAAACCGCTCATCCGTCATTCCCCTGGTCTCGGCGCCCACCAGCGTGCCTCACGGACGGAATACTTGCGATCGTGGGCGCAGCTCCTGGCCCGGGGAGGTGCAAGTCCTTGTGTCCGGGGAGGAAGGACCCACGTGAGGACCTTCCGTGCCCACACTCTGTGAGCCCCCTGCCGCGAATGCCCGGCCCCCGCCGGAGTGGCGCTGAGGTGGACATTGGGTGGGGAGGGCAGCTTATGCGGATGAAGTAGCTCGTTCCAGCGAGGAGAGGGGAGCCCGACACAAGGGCTGCGGGACAGAGCTCACCCCACGGTGTCCCTGCGGCTGCCGGCTCCCCGTTGCCCCCGCAGGGGGCCACACTGCCCTCCTAACCTGTCTCCCTGAGGCCGGTCACCCTCCTTCTAGGAGCCTCGTTCTTGGCTTGTCGTCCTCCTGACCCCTGCAGCTGAAGGGCAACGTCTGGTCCCACAGAAGGAGCGTGTGGAAGAGGCGCGGGGAGCCCACAGCGCCGGTTCCAACCAGCTTCCACGGCAGCAGACACGCACACGCGTGGAACCACAGGACACGCCTCTCCCTGGAGCCCTGCGAGGCAGCCTCATTCTTCCTGCTTCTCCCCAGGGGGCGTGGGCTCTGTGCCCAGGAGAGGCCCCGCCCAACACCGATCTGGGACCAGGGCCACCTGGTCCAGAAGCACCGTCCCTCCTTCCGCGGGCGCTGGGGCAGCAGGTGCAGCTCTGTGGTGACTGGGCCTTGGCCGCGCCGACCCAGGGTCGGGAGGTGCCCGGGCTACCTGTTCGGGGCTCCACCCCTCCCCCTGCGGCTCCTGCCCAGCCGGGAAGCCTCGGGCTTGGCATCTTTTATTCATGGGCTCTTCTCGAAGCGGCTCCCCAGGGGCCGCCACGCGGCATGAGTGATGGTGTTGAAGAGCGCCATGCCACTTGATAGCAGAAGTGGGATTATTCTTGTAGAGCAACTCATCAATCTGTAAACACAGCTTTTTAACGCGCGCTCCCGAGGAAGCCAGGTTTGCAGCAGCAGCAGCAGCAGCAGCAGCAGCAGCAGGGCCTCCCCTGTGTCTCCCGCCGTCCGTCCTGCAGGAAGGGCCGTCGCCCAGGACAGGTCTACTGTCACGGGAGGTGCCCAGGGGTCCCCAGGGGGCGGGTTTTCTGCAGAAGCCACTGTTTGGCTGAGTGCAATGATGACAGGACCGAGGCTGGGCCTCCGTGACCACTGGGTGGGGCCACCACGGCCGCCAGGAGCCCCCAGCCCAGCCGTCCGGGGCGGGCGAGGGGCAGAAGGAGGCCCCCAGGCTCCTGTGCTGTTCAGACTCGGAGTCAAAGTGAAGCGTGCGCTTCCTGTCAAGTATGAACTGTGAAACGTGTGGGGTGAAAAGAAGTTGCGGGCCTGCGAACCCAAGTGTCGCTGGTTCGATTCCCAGCCAGAGCACATATCCAGGTCTCCGGCCAGGTCTCCGGCCAGGTCCCCAGCTGGAGGGGGGTGAAAGGCAACCACGCATGGGTTTCTTCCTCCCTCCCTGCCCTTCTCTAAAAATAATGAAGAAAATCTTGAAAAATAAAAATAAGAGGGAGCGAGCAGAGAAAAGCTGGCATCTGGGACTTGGCCCAGGGGCTCTCGATTCGTCACCAACAGGGAGCAGAGATGAAAGGACCTCTTGCTCTGTGGTCGCCCTTGTCAGGAGGACGAAAAGACAAGCTAAACACCAACAGGAAACTGTTTGCCAATCACCTGCTCAACGAAGAATCACTTAAAACACAGTGTAAAGCGGACTCCAAACTCCGCATTAAAACCACCAACGGCCGCATGGAGAATGGGCAACGACGGGGCAGACGGTGGGCTGGAGGGACGTGCCGCTGAGAAGGTGCCCTCAGCGCAGCGAGACCGTGTCCTTGAAAACCACCCCTCCCGCGCCCCACGCACTGCGCTTCTAGGTGTTGGTCGCGGGAAACGCGCTGCTCCCTCCTTCCTCTGAGCCACCAGCTGGAAACCGCCTGGCATCCTTCGACCGGCCGCCCCAGGGAACTCAGCTCAGCAGGGAGAAAGCGGCGAACCAGCAAGACAGGCGGCCGTCCGGGTGGCTCTCGGGGGGGCTTCCGCGTGTGGGAAGGAGACCACCACCTTGCGCGCCTCACGGTCCCCTCGGCTTAACTTGCCTGGAAGGACAACACCGCGGAAATGGCGAATGCGTTGGGTGCCGGGGGTTGTGGTGACAGAGCGTCTGTGTCTTGATCGTCAGCACGGACACCCTGGTGGTGACGCTGGTCTGAGGTTCGTCCCCATCGGAGGAACCCGGGCCAGGGGCCCCTCGGTGCCATTCCCTGTACCCTCCCTTGTGGACGCACCACTGCTTTATTGCACTAACATTACACACCAATCTGGGCAGGACGGACCCTTAAAAATCAAGTCTTTCTATTTACATATGTGGTCTTTCAACTTTTTAAAGGTTTAAAAGAAAACTCTAACGAGGTGATGGGATTTTGGACATAAAACAAGGACACCGTTTTGTTGGCTTGGTCCTGGGGGCTTCACCGTCTCTGTTACTATTTTAAACACAACTGAGCCCTGAACACCGTGGGGTTGAACTGCGTGGGTCCGGTTCCTGCCGGTGTTTTTCAGTAAATACTGGGAATGCCTTTCCCTGTCTTAGGAATTTCTTAACGGCTTTGTGCTGCTTCTATCTCACTGTCGTGTAAGAACGCCGCGTGTGACGCATGTGACGTACACAGTTACGTGTTCACCGCAGCAAGCAAGTCTTTCAACAGTAGCCGTCATTAGTCATGCTTTGGGGGAGCCCAGGTATACCTGGATTTGAGTGTTGGGGGGCGAGCACCCCAACCCCCACGTTGTTGGGAGGTCAACGGCATTGCCTGTTTTTAAATGATACGTTTCACTCACCTGTGTCACGAAAACGCAAATAACTTTGACATGTCGATGTTGTAAAAGCGCGTCCCATCCTATTTTCATGGTTAAGTAGCTCGCTGGAAATTCTGGCATGTGTGTCCGGTTCAGCCAAGTTAAAATTCAATCCTATCTTGACGACGTTCCCAACTGGGGAGCTGCTTTGGTTCAGCCCACGAGCCAGTGCCGGCCGGCCCGTCGGTGCAAGTTCCCACCTGCTGCCCGGCCGCCGGGGCTCCTGCCGCTCCGAGGACGGCCCTTCTGCGCCGCCACCTCCCTCCGGAATCTTGTACCCCTGCCGCCGGGGACCCTTGCTCTGTCTTGTGAGCGGCCGCTGCCGGAGGCTCAGTTTCCACGTCCCCCAGGTCTCACTGCTGCGCGCCCGCCGGGCGCTGCGAGTTTACCCGGAGAGGCTGTTACCGTCTCATAGTTTCTCCTATGCGGCCGGTTTCTGGATTCATCGGGCCCCCTACCTGTAACCGAGAGAGAAAGTGAAAACCTGCCGCTGGGGTTGCTCAGCTGGTTACTTTGTAAACATTCGACTTATTTTCGTATCGAAGGGGCCGTGACTTTGAGGGGCTCACACACGCGGAACTGTCCCTTCCTCTTGTCTGCAGCGCCTCTCTGATCCCTCACGCTGGTTCTGGTCCCAAGGTGTCCCCTGAGGTCAGCTCGCTGTGCTGGGCCGGGGGCCGCCCTGGTGTTCGCCCCCCAGCAAGCGTTGTGCGCGCGGCCCTGCCCGGGGGATGGTTTGATCTAACCGCCTGTGGGCGGGCCCGTGGGAACGTGTGCGGTTCGTCCATGAGCCATTGGAACCACGGAGCCGCGGTGGCTTCTCCGGTGGCAGGAATGCGGCGGGTGGCTGCAGAAGCCACCGCTTCCTGGTCAGATTCCGGAATCTTCTCTTCACGCGATTTGTTGCCCAACACGCCGTGCTGGCCGGTTTCCTGTCTCCGCGTGGGGAAGGACAGCGGGGCTGCTGACGCTCACGGTGGGCACGTGTGCTGGGAGTGGCCTCCGGCCTCCGATGGTCCACGTGCACCGGGTCGCAGGCGGAAGGGCCGCGGCCTCCTCAGTGACACCCCCACGCGAGCCTCCTTCGGGGCCTGCAGACCCGTCACCCTCCGGAGCCTGGGCTGGTCACATCCGTGAGTTCGGGAAGGCGTTTGCCAGCGTCCCCCTGAAGGCTGCTCCTCTCCGTCTTCCTCCCTGTCTGGTACCACCTTCCGGGACCGTCGCTGGACGAGGGTCGCCCGTGTTTCTCATCCTGCACCCGTGTCCCGTGGCACCTTCCCCACGCGGTGTTTCCCTCCCCTCCCCACGCGCCGGCTTCCCAGCGCACGCGTGGTGAGCGAAACCCCGGGCGCCGTCTTTCCTATGGAAAACCTTTATGAAATCAACTTAAAATTCACCTGTTGTTTTTCTAACCTCTCATGCTGCAGCTGCACCGTGAGTACATTATTTTAAAATACTTTTTGAAAGCGTGCACTGAAATACTGAAATTTTATTTGAAGAGAACAAGCAGGCGTATTTCATATTCCGTGCGCTTCCATCCTAACGTACCCTGCCTTGAGGGGTTTGCCTCTTCCGTTACAGTTTTTCCTTCCACGCCCAGTTGGGGTGGCTCCCCAACCCCCCAGCTTTCGGATGTGCCCCTTTGCTCTTCCTCTGTGGCGTCTCCCTGGGGACTCGGCTGATGAGTCTTCCTTTGGGGTTTCTGGTCTCCTCGACCAGTGCCAGGGCAGCCACCTCCTCCAGAGACAGCTTCAGACACTTTCCGTGTCACATAGGTGACGTGGACTCTGATTCCCGACCCTCACAGTCGGTGTCCAGGGGGACCTCTTCCTCCCGCCCCGTGGAGGCAGGTGGGACACGCGCCGTTCTGACCACCTTTGGCGGAGGGTCTTTGTTCCCTCCGAGGTGGCCACCGTCCTGGGAGCCCAGCTCCAGCGGAGCCCAAGGAAGAAGGGCCGCGGCCCCTGTGGGCAGCAAATGCCCTGTCGGAGGACGGCTGGGTCAGTCAACCCCCCACGGTTTCCTGGTCAGCTCTGGCCTCTCTGACATTTCTCCACTGTTTTTTAAGTCAGTGGAGGCCTGGATCGTTTAGAGGTTGAACCTTGGGGGTTAATGTTTCATACTAGGAGCTGTTTCAAGACATCAGGTCCTCGTTCCTACGAGGGCTGGTCTGCTGTGTCCCTGGTCCCCGGTTACCGCCAGAGTCTCGGTGCAGAAGGGAGGGGTGTCCAGATGTGCTGTCCTCCCTCTGACCAGCTGCTGTCCTGCCCTGGGGCGCCCGCCTGCTCAGGGGAGAGAGGGCGGTGGGAGCCAGGGACACAAGGACAGGGTGACACCGGCCCCGGGACGGCGTGTGGCCGAAGCGCCTGTGTGAGTGAACAGTCTCTGCGAAACGCCTTCAGGGCTTGCAGGAGAGGGTGTGTGGTCTCTCCTTGTCCTGAGCAAGTTGGGAAGAATGGCTTGGATGGGGCCACCGCGTTGGCCTCCGGCTGTGGTCTGCGTTCCTGACCTCCCACCCGCGTGCCTCTGCCCTGGCAGGTCCCGGTGTGGTCAGCGGTGAGCCAGCGTTGTGTCCAGGTCCTCGGGGCTCCCTGTTCCATCACCAAAGTCAGAAGGAGACGCTCTGGCTCCCTCTCCGAGGTCTCTGTCTCTCCCTGTCCCTGTCCCTGTCTGTCTTGCTCCTCGGGCAGAGGCCACAGGGAAGCCGTGGACCCCAGCGTCCTGGTGGCAGGCGCCGCCACAGGAGGGCTCACTCCCTGCAATGACTTCACGCTCACGCCTGTACATGTCGCCGGTTAGAGCCAGACAGCCCGGGGAGGCCGAGGGAGGGGCCCCACTCAGGCTCCCGCGTCCAGCCAGCCCCTGGGTCTCGGCAGCCCGGCCCACAGCGCCGGAGCAGCCAGAGTGTGACCTCGTCCCAGTTGGTGGCCTTCTGCGTGGCAGCTGCAGGGGACAAGGGCACCTGCTGCTCTGCTGAGCTAGGACGTCCCGGCTCCGCCGGGCAGAGCGGTGAGGTGGACACGGGACAAGGATGTGGCAGTTTAGCCCCTGGCAGCCTGCTGACCGCCTGCGACTGGCCTCTGGCCTCCTTCTGGGGAAACTGAGCCTGCAGAGGTGGCAGGACTTCCAGGCCACCCAGCTCCCCCGACAGAGCAGGGCCGGACTGAGCCGTGTGACCACCGTTGGTTTGACCCAACCTCTCACTTAGGGGCCCTTCGGGGTCCAGGGATATCAGGGGCTTGGCCAGGACACCAGGGAGGGACAGAACCCAATGACTCCCTGTCGGGCTTGCAGGTTGGGCCATGCGGTGGATGCCCCCCACCCACTGCGGACCCCACGAGATGGCTGTGTGGGGGGTCAGCCTGCCGTCTGGCCTTAGGGCGGCTCCGAAGCTCACAGAGCTGGGCCCTGTTGACCCTCTACCCGTGTCCCCTGAAAAACCTCCCTCTTGGGCCCCCGTTTCATGTAAGCAACTCTATTCCACCATCTAGCTCCTTAAATAATAGTAACTTTAGCCCTGATTCTGAACATGGCCAAAGGGCAGAAGTCGGGTGCCCCAGAGACGGGTCCCCAAGCAAGGATATTTCAGCGTGTTTATTCATGAGCAGCGGGGCCAGAGGAAAGGTTAAGTGGAGCAACTGCTGAGCACGTGGAATTATTGGGGTAACGCCAGGGAAGGAAACACAGGATCTTCCAACACATTCTGCTTTTCTTACCCTAGGAACGTTGTATCAAGGTGAAAAAGGAAGCCAATCAATGGTGCACAACTAATCATCTCCTTTTCCCCCTGTCACGATGGGGAATCGGATGGGAAGCAGGAGGGTTGCTGATGTCACAGCTGCCCCCTCAGGAGGTGGTGCTGGCTGGGAAAGGGGAAGACTCGTGGCCCAGACTCCCCAGCGGGGAGGAGAGAGGCCGAGGCCGCCGGCCGCCTCCAGCAAGGGGGTCTGCCCTGTCCCGGGGGCTCTGACCTCCGCCAGCGCTGACACTGGGCCGGCCCGACGCTGGCGGCGGTGTTGCCCGTGGAGCCTGCACGGGGACCTCCATTGGCAGCTCCTGTGCTCCCCCAGCGCAGCTGCGGTGACCGTCACGGTGGTGGCCAGCTCGCACGTGGGGCCCAGGCTGGCGACCACCACCACCGCGGCCTGGCCGGCCTCTCCCCACGACGGGCTCTTCCGGGGCTTCTCCACCAACACCCTGGGCTGCAGCGCAAGGGCGGACCCCACCCTCTGCCGCTGGTGCAGGTCTGGCTGGAAGCTGCAAAATGCAGCCGGTGCCCAGAGGAGGCTGATGAGCCGTGAGAGAAAGGGGCACCTTCGGGGCTCAGGGTGGGGCTCAGAGCCCCTGGGTGGGGGCCCAGCAGGGGCTCGGTGGGGCTGCCCCTTGATCTCCTGCGACTGTACCCCGGCGAGCGGGTACTGTCTACATGTCTCCCAGCTCAGGGCAAGCAGCTCACCCGGAACTGTTGCCAGTTAGTGGATTTTTGTGACACGCGTCCAGTCGCGGCCTCTCTTACACGTCCGCATGTGGCACGGCCGCGTGCCGTTGGGCTGAGTGACCGTGACTGTCCGCGCAGGTGTGTCCTGGGGAAGAGGCCAGGCTGGAGCCGTTGGACAGAGTGGCTCTATCCAGTGGGATGGAGTAAAATGGAAACATACCCAAGTGCAAGGGTTTGTCACCGCAGGGCGTCGGGGCGCTTCCTGGCTGGCAGGGCCTTTCCAGGGGTTCGGCTGGGCTTTGGAGGATGTGCCCCCGTCACGTCTTCACACCCACAAATCACGCTGCCAGGTGTGCGCGCTGAGAACGGGAAGATAAATCCTCCGACTTCTGAGAACCTGCAGCTCCAGCCCCTGCTCTGCCCTCCTGGTCGCCAGTGCCCGTAAATCTTCCTCCACGAGATGAACGGCCCCGGCCCGCCCCTGCCGCTGCAGCTGCCAGTCTCGGGACAGGAAAGGGCACGGGAGGGGCCGGGCGCCCAGCTCCCCCCCGGTCCCAACCTCCCGCCTTCCCGGGCCTCCTGGGCCTGCGCAGGGGGTGGCGTGGGCAGCGGGTGCAGAGCTCCCACCCTTTCCCCCTGGAGTGACAGTCATGAGACAGACGCGCATTGTGAAGCTTAGGGGCGGGGAGGTGACGAGCTGTCGTTCTCCAGACTGACTCCCAGGCTGCCTCCGTGTGGACCTCAGGACGGTGCCCCGCTGGGTGGGTGCGTTCGGTGCCCCGCGTGTGGCTGGACCCGGGCCCCGCGCCCTCTTGGCTGGGCACCTCCCACAAAGCTCTGTGGACGAGACGTGGTCACATGGCAGATCTGCCTTTACTCTGCCGTCCGTTCCCGGGCGTCTGGTCTCTCGCCAGGTGTCCTGGGCGAGAAGAAGGGGTCGGAGCCTGGCCGCCACCACCAGCCTCTGCCTTGTCCCTCCCGGGAGCGCAGGCCTGGTCTGGGCGTGACTGGACAGTGACCGCGCTCTGCCGCACAGGAGCTCCGCACACCCAGCCTTGTTTTCCGTCTTAGAGACGCAGAGACACAGCCACGTGGACAGTGGACGCGACGGAAGCGGTGACAAGCCCATGAGTGGGCTGTCCCTGCCGCCTGCCCCACAGACGGCTGCAGAATGCCCACTAGGGGCACACGTACCCAACCCCGGAACCCCCTCCTGCGTTGGATACGGGAGACCCTCTGGGAATCTCCAATAAAGAGGAGAAATGCTGGTGCTGTGATGTTGAAAGGAAAATAAGATTTAAACTTACATGTAGTACAGGCTGAATTAAAACTACTGATTATATTTAAAAAACTACTTATTATAAAATGCAATATTAGAGGCTACCTCTGTGTTTTCATCTATACTACATGTTGTCATATCACCTATGGAGAGAAGAAACAGGAAATAGTGGGTTGATTGATGGTGTCTCGTGTCTCCGGAAGGGCTGCAGTCACACACAGGTAATAAAAATGACCACCACCCCCTTTATCGAGCAAGTGTGCTCTTGTCCATAAGGGTGTCTCAGGGCCACTGCCTGACTCGGTTTACCTTTCCATTTCCTGTCACCGGACCCCACGTGTAGCCTCTTCTCTTCTGGTCAGCTGGCCGGCTGGTCCCGTCCACACCCGGATCTCAGTGACGGGGGACAACCGGGGGACAACCGGGGGACAGCCGCCCCTCTCCGTCCTCACAGAGTCCAGGTCGGTCTCCTCCCAAGTCTGCCGTTTGCAGCCGTCACCCAGGGGTCCCCACACCCCCCCCTCTTCTCTGCTCACCACTCACCCTCCCAGGCCGCACAGGCTGCGGGGGTCGCTTTTACCCGCCCCCTCACTGCTGATCAGGTGCCAAGCGCCGCTTCTCCAAGGCCCACCCTCTCCACCCTGCGGCTGGCTTCCTTCTGGCTGTTCGGGCCACCGCGGGCACGTTCTCAGAAGGGAGGGGCCCAGCCGGGCTGGCTTCTGCTTGGGAGGGTGTTCTGGCAAAGTGGGGGGCAGGGTGCCACTGAGGAGACATGTGGGTCCCCCCCCCATGGCCGCTGGGTTTAACTCCACAGCCTGGGAACACGCATTTCTCTCTCTCTTTCATCTTATACTTCACTTAAAACCACAGATAAAAAGAACTTAAAAAAGAAACCCCTACAAGCTGCAAAATCTTCTTTTGTTGACCTCTCCCAACACCCGGCGCTACTTTTCCCGACGGTGAAGTAATTAGCATGTGCGGCCATGAGCCCGTTTCTCCCCGCGGGTCTGCCCTGCTCAGGCGCTGGTCGGCCTCCCCTTCGCGGGGAAGGTCATGTTGTCTGGATGCCACCGATGCTTTGGAGGCTGTTTTGATTGGTTAGGAGAACTGGAGCTAGATTGTGCATAACGCCCTTTTATAGAGAAAATTTCTCACTCTTTCTCACAGGCGGGTAGAGCCTACATTTCTATGACGTGAGCCATGAGCCCTGCCCAGGCCCGACCCCTGGGGCACTGATGGGTCAGTGGACCTACATACAGGCCAGTGGACCTACATACAGGCCAGCAGCAGGTCCACCTGGCACGGAACCCGCTCCCGGTGGGCCGCGCGCTGGGTTCTGGCCCTCGGGGGACAGGGCTTCCCGCCATGGGTCACTGAAACCTCAGTTGGGGTGCGTGCGTCCCATGCGTGGGGTACAGGTGGGGTATAGGCTCTCGAGCCGGAGCAGGAGGAAGCCCGTGTCCCCACGGGAAGTCACCGGCGCCCGTGCTGCCCTGGCTGTGCCCCTGCACCCGCGCGCCCAGGTGTGGCAGGGCTGGGAGCCGGGCTGCTGGCGTAGAGGTGGCCTCCCCTCGGCCCCTGGCCTCCTTCAGAGCCCGGCCGCTGCCCAGGGCACCTGGCCCTCAGCTCACAGGGCCCCAGGGGTACGAGTGTGTCTGGTCGACAAAAGTGGACCTTAGCAGAACCACTCCATGGACAGTGCTGTGCGGCGGTGGGGTGGGACCCCGGTGTGGGCAGGAGCACCACAGGTGGGGGCTGAGCCCCGCCTCTCTGGGAGTTTGGGGTGAGTGGGCGCCTCACTTTGCGGAGAGCGGGTGCCAGCCCACCCAGCCACGGTGGGTCCCCAGGCCCAGGTGACAGAGAAGGTGGCAGGGAGGCTGCTCGGGGGCCCCCACTGCCTGCCTGAAGGTGCCCCGAGGGGGGGGGCGTCTGGCCACGCCCATCACGAGGAAGGTGCACGTTGCAGGTGCGGGCACTTACAGACACGCAAATACATGCGTGTGAAGTCAAAGCTGGAGCCAAATAGTAACAGGCTTCATTTCTGCAGGGCTTTCTGATTTTAGGTGAGAAAAACCCCAAAATCTTGCCGGAACTCTGGCATCAAATAAGAGGAATTTGCTCGTGGAAAAAAATGGTTTGCGTGGAGAGAAATATGGAGACGCCAGCTATGCAAATCGACGTGTGCCCAGTGTAACGGAAACCGTGCCAGAGCGGGAGGACAGGAAGCCAATTAGGATGCGGAGCAAACAGCCCCAGAAGCAAATTGAAAGCGCTCAGGTGTCTGGCTTTGTCTCAGGGGGGCGCCGCGGGCCATCGGGAGGGGCCGCAGGCGCGTGTCGGGGAGCCCCAGGTGTGTCTGTGGGTGCACGGGCTGGGTGCCTGCCGTCCCGCCCGGGTCAGGGCGAGCGCCTCCCACGAGCTCCGGAGCGCCGGCCTCACCGCGCCGCCCTCGCTGGAGGCGGCTGGAACCCCCTCGTCCGACGCCGAAGACGCTTGGGGCTTGCGCAGCAGGTCGCGCTTCGCCACGGAGCGACCCGGGGTCTCCGTGAGCGCGGAGAAGTCTCCGTCCCGCGCTCCAGCCCGAAGGGCCCGGGCCGAGCCGGGTCTCAGGACGGCTGGTGCGGGCAGGGGACCCCAAGGAGGAGGCTGGGCGTCCCCGGGAACGGGGTCTGAGGCGGCGGGAGGTCGCGGGAGCGGCTGGGCGCACGCCGCCTGGCGGTGGCTGCTCGGGGGCCTCGCGGAGCTCTGCCCTCCGGCCGGGGTCCCGGGAGGAAGGGTCGGCCCTTGGCCCCGGGGAGCTGGCCGCGCACCGCAGTGGCCGTGTGCGGGGTGTAAAGGGGGCGCACAGGCCTGTGTTTGCGGGAAGTCAGGACGAGTTCGTGGGGCGCTCCCACGACAACTGAGACCCCGGGTGCAAAGGCTCGGAGGCGACCTGCCTGGTGCGCTGCGCCGGAGCTAGTGGGGCGCGGGGTGGGGGCTGCGCGGAAAGGGGACCCGCCGGGGCTTGGAGAGCGGCTGGTAGGTTTTCCCGAGAGAGAAAGGTCCCCGTCCCCAGAGGCCATCAGTGCCGCCTAGCATCGGAGTTTGCGACCAGCATCCCCTCCGGGGCCCCGCGCCCTTGACCAGAGTGGAGCCAGTCAGAGATCCGACCTTGCGCGGTCCCGGCCGGAACCCCCAGCCCCGCCCAGGGGCAGGACCTGCCGGGCTTCTGCGCCGTCACCGAGTCTCCGCTCGCCGCCGCGCTTGGATTCCGGCTCCCGGGTCCGCCCAGCGGGAACCAGCACCGAGCGCACCGCCCGCGAGGGCCGGCGGCCTCCGGAAGCCGCCCGGGAGTCCGGGGGCGCGATCCGCGGGATCCCGGCCAAGCGCGCCCTCCGCTTCCCGCGCCGCCGCCCCGCCTGCCCAGTGGCCCAGAGGCGCGGGCGCGCAGACCCGGGGAGGGCGCGGACGGGGGGGCGCGGGCGGGCGGGGCCTGTGCGGAGGTCCCGGGTGCGGGCCGGCCCGGCCGAGCCGGGCGGGGGCGGCGGCGCGGCTGCCGCGCTGGGAGAGGCGGGCGGCGCGCGCAGGAGGAGGGGCTCCCCGCGCGGGGCAGGGGCGGAGCGAGTGGCCGCCGCGGAACCAAGTGAGTTCGCTCCGGAGCCCGCGCCGCCGCCGGCCCGCACCTCCGGCGCCCGCCGCCCCCGCGCCCCAGCCGCCGCCGCCGCCCGCGCGGGGATGCAGGATGCTGGTGAGCGCCGGGCTCCAGCGGCGGCGGCAGCCTCTCCTGTGGCCGGTGAATGCAGACCCGCCGCCGCCGACCTGGGTCTGGATGGTCCCCGGCTCGGCCGGGCTGCTCCGTCTGGGCGCCGGGGTTGCACCCCAGCCGCTGCTGCTCGCCACGGCCCAGCCCCCCGCCGCCCCGCTGCTCCCGGGGCCGCCTGGCTGGCAAACGCCCGGCGAGCCGCTGCTGCCGCTGCTGCGACTGTCCTCTGCGCCAGACCACGCCGCCGCGCACCGCCACCCCCTGCTCCACGGGCAGGTAACGTCCCCGTCCCTGGCGTGGGCCCTGGGTCTCCGCTTCCCCCCTGCCCCTGGGCGCCGCCCTCGCCGGCCGGGCGGCCCTGGCCAGGGGCACGCGCTCTCTGTCCGGCGCCCCGGCCCCCCACCAGCAGGACGCAGCAGGCGGCCAGGCATCGGCAGCAAAGTTCATGCTTCGCCGTCCCGTTCTGCCTTCAGGCAGTTTTCCCCGCCGCGCTTCTCCGTCTCCCAGCCAAGCCCTTCAGAGACCGGCCGGAGCCCACAGCCCGGCGCCCTGGCCGCTGCTGGCGCCGGGGCCGCGTCGCTGTCCGGAGCGCGGTGCTGAAGTCGCCCGCGGAGCCCAGCGTGGCCGCGCGCACACTGGCGACTTATCGCAGAGAAGTTAATACTTTTACAGTCGCCCCAGACTTGAAAAGCGAGCTGGGAATCAATAGCTATTTCTGATTCTAATCTGGTTGTTGTTGTTGGTTTTTTTTTTAATGTGAAAATAGACTCAGGACAAGGCTTAGGAGAATTCAAACCAATGGAAGCCGGCAGGGAAATCCTGCCTTTATACTGAGAAACGTTACTGATGCTCAACCCCTCCCCGCCCCCTCCCACCGCCGCCACCGCCACCAGGGTCCGCCTGCGCCCACCTAATTAGCTAGCCGATGCCATACTGACTTCAGATACTTGGGCATTTAAATCCTGGAATTACAGAGAAAAAGTGACTATACCTTCCATGAATGGTGCAGCCCAGCAAGGCAGGCCGGTTTGGAGAAGATCCATTGTTTGCTGTCTAACTATGCAGATGCATGTAAATCGGGGAATAACATGTATTTTATTCCAAGGATAGCCTTTATTAGCATATTCAAATGAGCGGTGTGCGGGAACACACCATTTAATGAATTTTATTCCGGTACCTTGTGAGCTTTTCTAAAAGATGTTGAACTCCGCCTAGTGGGTCTTTCAACCTAATGCCACCTCGCCGGTGCAGTCCTGAATATCAGGTTTTGATGTGTGATGAAGCTCATATTGGGTTTTATTGAACCCTGTTGGTAGCTTTTCGGTCTTTTTCCAGGGGCTGCTGTATCAGAGAGCTGCCGCTAGAGGTGTGGGGTGTCCAGGAAGTACAATGATCTCCCTGGATAGAACACTGCATTTTTCTCCTGTGCACATTTAACAGAGAAAGAATGAAAAAAAAACAAACAAACCTTATTGATCTTTGAAATATTTTTGTACTACATGTTTTCTGTCAAATGACACTAGTGAGGGCTAAAAGAACATTTCCACGTCGCAGGGAACGAAAACGGTGCTTTTACGGTGTGCAGAGAAATAGGTGTTGAGGCATTCCATGCCACCGGGCGCTTGCTCCGGACTGATGAAGATTCGGTTGTTTTAATTCGGGAGGCTGCCGCCCGCCCCTGTGGGCGCTGGCCCTCTCGTGGGCACCGGGTGATGGAGGAGCCCCGTACGCTGGCTTTGCTTTGGGGCCAGTTGGCACGTGTGAACCTTGAGCAACTTGAAATCTTCACCTGCGAGCCAGTTGCATTTTGGGAATGCTATTTGTGTTTGTCTTTACCATCGTAAGGATAGTTCCTACAAAATGTTATGTGGGAGTGAATTTCATGCCAGATAGCTCTCTGCTTGCTTAGGAAAAGGATCCAAGAATCTGAGCATCATCGAGAGAATCCCCAGCATTTCACCTGGGGTTGGTTCCTCATTCTCTGGGGCAGAAATGCACTTCTTACCCTGTTCCCCTGGTTTTGTGCTGAGAAGTTCTTTCTCAGTGTTGAAGGCTCTGCAACATAGGCAATGCTTTTGGGATGATTCTAATGTGAAAACGTACATTTTAAAAATTAGTGAAAAATTGTGGGGTGTTTTTTGACTGGGAAAAGAGGGAAGTTTTTAAATAAATCCATGTATTTTATAATTCCCTTCATTAAAGAAAGCAGCCACGCCAGCATCTTTTGGTACAAAGTAGAGCTGACTGATGTGGGCTAACGCCCCCCACTTCTCTTTTCTTGTGTTCCAGTGGCTCTTCGGTGGCCCCTCTCCATCCATGGGACTGTCCCCCTCTTCCACTGTGGAACTGGTGCCCATTTTCCCACATGTCTGCCCATCGGCACCCCCACCCCCTGTTGGGAAAACTTGGCTACACAAACGGATGCCTAACTGTAAGGTAAGAATGCAAGTGGTTTTGTGGGCTCCGTGGGCTTCCATTACAAAGTGGTTGGGTGTTTCCATCACAACGGGAAACTGTATTTTCTATCTGTCGATTGCACAATATGGACCATCGAGGTGAACAGAGAACTCTTTTCAGAACAAGAGCGGTCTGATAAAAAACACCAGCAGATGGTGGTGGTGGTGGTGGGGCTTTGCTTTAGTTTCAAACACTTGAATTCCATAGAATAATATAAAACTTTCCATCGTGAATCAAAATCCACTTTTTACAACTTTCAGTTTTGACACCTGTGACAACTGATCAACAGAGAGCTTTCCACAGGATCTAATTCCAGCATAAATGTTAAAAGTGGGATGTCCTTGTTAGTATTGCTTCAAGTGTTCATCTTTCCGATGGTTTATTTTGGATCTTGAACTGCAATTTATTGACCAAACCCCGTTTGAAAACTAAAACAAAAAGAATGCGGTGACTTGTCTTCACCGCACGCGTGGCAGGTCTTTCGTCCATAGACTGGCCGCTACGCTGAATTAATCAAGTCAATAGCGGAAGTCCAGCTGCAGAACTTGAACTGGATGGTGATTGTTATCGGAACCCACGGATCTTTAGGTTGGAGAATGATGCTCTTATAGAGTCCCCACTTACAGACTCTCCAATATTTGATCAATGTAGAACAAGACAAATATTTCACAGCAGTCATTAGGCTTTATCACGGGCCTGGCCTGAACGGGGTGCTTGCTTTCTTTGCGGACAGATCTTTTTAAACGACTCGGCATGGGTGTATCCTGAGGACTCAAGATTATTCCACGGGTATGAAAAGCCTTGCTTATTGGCCAGTCCGGTCACGCTATCTCTGGCCAGGCCACCTCCAGCCTCCCGGCCGCGACCCACCGTGGTGTTAGCGCCGCAGCGGATAGCAGGTTGGTGCCCAAACACGGGTGAAAATGTGCTTTTTCTTTTTCTTTTTTTCCTTTTGGCTTTAGCCATGAATTAGTTTTAGGTATGAAAACCGTGTTTGTCATTTTAGTGAAACAGTTTTTAAAAATTCTTTTAGTACTTCATTTCATTTCATCGGCATGACTCATTTTGATAAGGAACTTGAGTTTTCGGTAACTTCTTCACTGTGTTTTGCAAGTATGGGACTTAAGATGAAGCGATGGCTGAGGGATTTCACCAGAATCGTATGTTTGGTGCCTTGTCTTTAGGATTAGACCAAATGCCCTGCCAGTAGCTCTTAGTAAAGGCAAGAATAATCGGGAAACTCATTTAAAAAGGCTTCTTTCATATGCGGCGAGTGCATGTGCCAGAGCTCCCTGGTCTGCAGGACATATGAGACTTGTGTGACTTCTGCCTTCACGTTGGGGGTGGCAATGGGTACGGTCTATAAAAATCTACAATTTGGAAGACGGATTTTGTTCTCTCTTTAGCATCTAGTGACCCGAAAGAACATTTGTCCCGGGATAAACTCCCACGAAATAACCCCTGGATGAAAGATGGTGTAATAAACCCATCGAGTAACAGGAGAGCAAAATCATCTTATGAATTTTTAAATTGATTTTTAAAATCACCCTTAACATACGATCGTATCATAAAAGCAAACGTTGCCTGTGCCAAATGATCTTGCAACACCTTCCATTATGGAATATTTTATGACTTCAGCATCACATTAGCTGCCTGTCATCCCCACCTACCCGCTTGCCTCCGTGCAAGTCTGCAACGTAGGAGCAAGGACGTGCCCCTGTGAAGGTTACTTGGGTCACGGTGGTCGGGGGGACGGATTTGCTTGCTTCTCCGCCTGTCAACCTTACGTGCTCTGATGTGCAGGGAGGCTGGTGAGGGCCATCAGGCAGAACAACCCCATTATTTGTGTTTTTCACGGGCCTCAGTGTTTCTTAACCGATCGCTACCTTCTGCCTTTGGAATTAGGCGTTACAAGGTTATTAAGATTTGCATGTGCGCCATCCATACATGGACTTGGAAACACTTTACACGGAGTTGACTGCTTCCTGTAGGGTTCTTGTTATGACCATGAAAGATGATTAGACAGCAGGCATGATGCAAAGATTCCACGACTGTAAATGACGCTCTGGGTAAACAGAAGCATAATATTTTAGCACCCTCATGCATTAGCAATAACTGTTACAAATCATTAGAAATGTCGTCAGTTTAAAAGTGGATAAATTAAGCTGTTTAGACACATTCTTTGAGTGCACTTTCCGCCTCTCATCTCGTTCCTGATGATCCCACGGCCGTTCTGCAGCCCACAGGGCCCCTTCACTCTCTTCTGAGAAAACCCGTACGCAAGCAGGCTAAATACTCATTTAGGTGAAGAAGCTGTCAGCATAAGAAACACCCAAACCTGTAGAGAATTTTTAATAAGAGTTTATTCGAGCCAAACTGATGACAGTTGCTGGAAAGCAAGCTCTCCAATGCCCCTGAGAATAACACGTTTGCCGTTTCTTTTATGCATCCGAAGCGAAGGAGGGAACATGAGGAGGATGGGAGAGAGCAGGCAGATCGGGTAACGTGGCAGGTAATCAGGTTAGGTGCTCTCTTGAGCATGGCAGCGCCTTCGAGGGGTGTTAACCTGGATGTCCAAGGACAGTGGGCATCAAACCTTTCACCAAAGCAGGGGTCAAAGAGGGAAGTGGGGGGTGGGAAGTGACTTGACGTGAGGTGGCGAGCTCAGGTTGCAGTGTGCAGATGGCATGTCATCAGGTTATATGCTTGAAACCTGTAGGACTTCATTAACCAGTGTCACCCTGATACAGGCAGCTTCTCATTCTCCGGGAGCCCAAGAGTCAGTTGTAGGTGGCGCGTGCTGGGGACAAGGGTGGGTGTCCATTCACAGTCAGCATCCAATAAGGTCCCTTGCAGTGGAATTGCGGAGTGTCTTTGATGTGATGTCCTTTCCGGTGAACAAAATCTCCAGGTGGCAGTCAGTGAACTCTACGGTCTGCACCCCCCGAGGGCTCACTGTGAAAAGGAGTGGCTACCTCGTTGGCATTTTCTGGAAGTGACTTTATCCGACCTTGACAACAGCTAAGATGTCTCCATTCAATAATGTCAGCTCCTCAGTTCCTTCATCCAAGTCTAGCTTAACGCCCCACATAAACCTGTTTGCCCAGGAGCCTGGGAAGAGCCAGGTGCTGTCCTTGGTCCCAGAACCCAGCCACCTGTTTAATTTATAACCATCGCTGACCCACAATATACAATAGATATTTCCCACCACTTACTTTACAATGATTCCCATGAAATTTAACATACAAACAAAACTTCTGATGAATTCCAGGGGCCCTTCTAGAACACTTCGAAGTTATTGCTACATGGATTGAGATTTTTAGCCCTTAAAATCTCCATTTCTCATGGAAACTAAGCAGTGAGCAACTGCCAATTTTTAGCTTGGCAAACTTATGAAGATAGTTGAACACTCCCAGAAGCATATTCTGTAGTCATCATTAAAGTCAATTATTAAAGTGGACTTATTTTTGTGAACCTGGGTAAAATATAACTATTATATTTATTGTCAATAATTCAAAAGACATATCTGTTCTTTAACCAACAACTGTAAGCTAGCTTTTATTTAGTAAGGATTAATCCTAGATGATATGAACCCGAAAAGCATTTAAGTTGGTGTCTATATATTTGGGAATTTTAGGATACCCAATTCTTATAAGCACTTGCCTTTAGATTAGTTTTAACAATCTCATCTGGCAGTTGAAAATTATCTTACATTTACAACCTTCATGTGTAGATACATGTAGATAGACAGAAACAGGCCTTTTAGCCGTGAGAAAAATTCACTCGTTTATGGAAGATCAGTTAGATCCAACTTTTGTTTTGGAGGCATTTACAATGTGTATCTGTCTTTGACAAATCAAGTTCCAAGTGATCGCGCCCCTCTTTTTTTTTTTAAGATTTAATTTATTTTTAGAGAGGGGAAGTGAGGGAGAGAAACATCGGTGTGTGGTTGCCTCTTGGGTGCCCTCAAAATGGGGAGCCAGGCATGTGCCCTGACCAGGAACCGAACCAGCGACCCTTTGGTTGGTTCACAGGCCAGTGCTCAGTCTACTGGGCCCCACCAGCCAGGGCTGACCACCCCCTTTGAAAACAAGAACAGCCATTTTCAGCACCTTGAAGAATTGGGTTGATACCTCATGACATCATTGGTTGATCTATTTATCTAAATCTTCCTTTTGAAGCTTTGAGGGACCCACGAGACATGTTTTTAAAATTTCATAGCCAGCTTTTTTATTGTGCAAAAAGATGGGGACATATCAGAGGGGCATCCTCTCGGCTGTCTAGTGTTAATGGAAGGCTGACTGTCATGGGGCTTGTGGTCTTGCAGGCACGGTGTCCCCTCTGCCTTTGTGGGCACGTCTCCAGGGGAGCTGGGTGTGTAGGAGACCCTTGTGGGACTGCTGCACACCTGAGAAGGTGACAAAGAACCCTCGTCCCCCAAGAACACCCAAGTGACAGCAGGGAGAATGTCCTAGGCTCCACACCTGAACCACAAGGCTTTCCAAGGCATGGCTTCTCTCTCAGGTGAATATCCATTGAGGACTTAACAAAATAAATACCCTCCACAAGTTGGGTGTGAAGAACTGTACACACCTCGACATAAAGGCCACAGATGACAAGCCACTGCTGACATCACAACAGGAACAAGAGCTGTCACCACTCCTGCTCAACACAGTATCGGAAGTCCTAGGTGATGCAATCAAGGGAAAAATTAAGGCATCAAACCAGAAAGGAAGAAGTCAAGTTGACTTTATTTGCAGTCGATATGTTATTATATATAGGAAATCCTAGGGACACTATCAAAATGGTGTTGGAATTCATCAAGGAAGTCAACAAAGTTGCAGGATACAAAATCAGCATTCAGAAACCAGTTGAGTTTCTATACAAAAACAGCAAAATACCTACAAAAGAAGTAAATAAAGCAAACCTGTTCACCGTAACATCAAAAACAATAAAATAGTTAAAAATACACTTAACCAAGAAAGGAAAAGACTTATGCAGTGAAAATGACAAGACTTTAACAAAAGAAATTGAAGAAGACACAAATGGAAAGGTGTCCCATGTTCATGGGCCAGAAGAATTAATATTGTTAAAATAGTCATACTACCCAAAGCCATCTATAGATTCAATGAAATCCCTATTGAAATTTCAATAGCATTTTTCACAGAAATAGAAAAAAAATCCTAAAATACTTATGGACCTATAAACAATTCTAAATAGCCAAATCAATCATGAAAAATAACAAAGCCAGGGACAGTGCACTTTATTTAAACTATACTACAAAGCCATAGTAATCAAAACAGTCTTGTACTGTCATAGACATAGACACAGACTAATGGAACAGAAGAGAGAGCCCAGAAACTGCGTATACAGTCAACTTATATTTGACAATAGACAGATAGTTTCTTTAATAAGTGATGTTGGGCAAACTGGATAACCACGTGTGAAAAAAATTCAGTTAGACTTCTATCTTGTGCCACGTACAAAACTTAACTTGAAGTGGGTGAACGGCTTAAACATAAGACCTGGAATCATCAAATCGCTAGAGCAAATGAGAAGTAAAATCTCCTTGTCAAATTGGCAACAATTTTCTAGCTATACCATCAAAACACAGGCAACAATAGCACAAATCGACAAGTGGGATGACGTCCAATTAAAAAGCTTCTGCACAGGAATGGAAACGACCAAGAAATGAAAGGCAACCTATAAAACAGGAGAGAATATTTGCTCATCGTGTATCTGATAAAGGATGAATATCTAAAGCATATAAAGAGCTTGTACAACTCAATAGCAAGGCCCCCCAGCAATCCGATTTAAAAAATGGGCAGAGAAACTAAGTGGCCATTTCTCCGAAGGGGACGTACAGGGGAAAAGCATCACGAATCACAAAGTAAATGCAGATCCAAACCGCAGTGAGGTGCCGCTTCACACCTGCCAAGTGGACATTGGCAAGATGACAAGTGATGACAAGTGGTTGGCAAAGGTGTGAAGAAAAGGGTCCCCCGTGTGCTACAACTTCTGGGGGGAGTGTGCCTTGGGTCCATCACCGTGGAAAAGAGCAAAAATAAAAAACAGAACTATCATGTGATTCAGCGATTCTTATATGGAAAGGACATTAAAACAGGACATTAGAAAGGCATCCGCAGTTCATTGCAGCATCAGTCACAGTAGCCAAGGTGTGGGAAGCCGGCCTAGTGTCCGTCTGTGAGCAGATGGACAAAGAGGGTACGGGATGTGGAACACAGCTGAGTACTATTCAGCCATGAGAGAGAAGGAGCTCCCACCCACCATTCGTGACAACCTGGAGGGGCCTTGAGGACGTTACACTAAGTGAGATGAGCCAGACACAGAAGGACAAATGCCTCACCGTCTCACTTCCACGTGGGATCTGAAAACGCAGAGAGTGGAGTGGTTGTCAGGGCTGCGGGGGGTGGGGGTGGGGGTGGGAGTGGGGAGACTTGGGTCAGAGGTACAAATACGCAGTTGGAAGATGGATACTTTTTGGACCTCTAAGCACAGTCAGTGCTGAATGATCCATCCCACAGCTGCCAGGAAACCAGGTCTCAGATGTTCTCACCCACAAAACAAAACAAAACAAACAAAAGCAAGGAACTTCTCAAGTCAATAATCTAAGCTTCATCTTAAGAAACTAGAAAAGGGAGAACTAATTAACCTGTAAGAAGCTGAATGGCAGAAACAGTGAAGCTAAGCATAGAAATCAAAAAGCCTAAAACCAGGAAGATGCCAAGAAAATCATAAAACTACAGCTTTTTTTTTTTTTTTCTTTTGGTTGTTTGTGTTTTCTTTTTATAAGAATGACCAAGGCAACTGAAAACACCTGGCTACAGGGAATAAGAAAACAAAAACAAAAACACAGCGAACACTGAGGACGGAAGTCAAGAACGAGGAGAAGGGCATCACTGTACCGCTCAGCACTAGAAACATCCAAGGAAAACCACGTAAGTAACATCAGGACAAGGGATCAAACAGCCAGGAAGACACAGACCACACTGTCAGCCCGCAGCCACCTGCGGTCCCTCAGGAAGGGCAGGAGGCCTGCCCAGCGCTCTGCCTGCGGCAAACCTTGGATGCATGACCGACCGACGGGCTTCTTCCGCCAGGGGGCCCGCAAGCCTGACGGCTTCCCAGCACATCATCCAAATGCTCAACAAGGAGCTCTTAGCAAATTCACGAAACGTCTTCAGAAAACACAAGCAGGAGTAACATTCCCTGAGCCATATACATTTTTAAAGGTTTTATTTATTATTTTTCAGAGCGAGGGGGAGGGAGACAGGCAGAGAGAGAGAGAGAGAGAAATAGGAATGTATGGTTGTCTTTCACCTGCCTCCAGCCATGGACCTGGCTGGAGACCTGGCTTGCAACCTGGTTATGTTGCCCTGGCTGGGAATCGAACCAGGGATCTTTGGGTTCACAGGCTGGTGCCTTATCCACTGTGCCACCAGCCAGGGCCCTGAGCCATATTTTTACATCAGCCTCCCTCAGATACAAAAACCAGATAGATGTTGCAAAGAAGACAGTTACGGACCAATGTACTTCACAGACATGACGCAGAAGTCCTCAGCCTGGGGTCAGTAGTGTGCACAATTCGTGGCATACCATGGCCTCGAGGGGCTTCTTCCAGGGACGCGACGCTGGTTCAGCATCAGAAAACGTGTTATTTACATGAACAAAAGAGCAAAGAAGAAAAATAACATCACTTCCATAGACGTAGAAAGTACATTTGTCAAAGTCAAAATCTGGTCAGATTAACAAAAAAGAAAACCTCTAATTCAACTCAGAATGAAAGGGGACATCATCAGACAGACGCCTGTGAAGGAGCCATGGCTAAAATCACATGTAACGGGGACTCCTGCTGTGTTCCGAGACAGAGGTCAGGCGAGGGATGTGCTCACGACCCTCCTGAGTGACAGTGGACAGGATGGCCCATCAGTGCCACAAGGAATGAAAGCACACAGCGCGGGAAGGAAGTAATAACTCTGTCTCCGTGCAGACAGAATGAGGCCATTTGGATCATAGCTATAACCAATAAGTGAGTTTAGCAAGGTTGCAGGACCAAGGTCATGTGGAAATTCTCCTGCGTTCACGTATGACTGTGATGAACAATTGGAAATTAAAATAAAAAATACCCAAACCAAAATACTTACAGATCAAGCTAACAAAAGATGTGCCCAGAAAACTAGAAAATGAGAAGTCAGCCATTAATAGATAGAGAACTTATTTGTGTTAATGGGTTGAAAGACCCAATGATGTTAAGATTGACCTATAAATTCCATGTTATCCTAATTCAAGCCCCAGTTTCATAGAAATTGACAAGCTAACCCTATAATTGGTATGGAAAGCCAAAGGAAGTAGAGTAGCCACCAGTTATGAAAAAGAAAACCAAATGTGAAAGGCTTGTAAATAAGTGACCTGAATGCTTGTGATAAAGCCACAAGAACTTGGGCTTTGTGGAACTGGCAAAAGTTAAGAACAAAGATCAATAGAAATAATAATAGGCCTTCCAGAAATAGACACACACATACATGGTCAATCAATTTTTGACAAAGGTGAGAGGATGATTCCTTTCAAATAAATAAATGGTTTGGAAACAATTGAGCACTTATCTTTGACAAATCTTGACCAATAACTTGTATCATATATAAAAATTAACACAGGTTATAGATATGGTTATAAAATAAAAAACCCTAGCACTTCTGAAAGAAAATGAAACAAACAAACAAAAAATTTAATCCTGAACTAGGTAAAGATTTCTTAGATATGACATTGAAATCGTGAACCATAGAAGAAAATGCATCACTACGTGAGATTGCATCAACATTAAATGCTGTTGCTCTTGGAAAGTCCCTTTAATTAAATGAAATGAAAAGCCAAACGTTAAAATATTTGCAAAACATCTACTTAATACGGAATTGATATCCAGAACGTAGAAAGACTCTCACACGTCAAAAATAAGGAAACAACCCTCCGAAAATGTGAGCAGATACGTCACCAACAAAGATAGATGGATGGTCAATGAGCGCATGGAAATATGCCCAATATCATCTGTCACCCGGAACTGCTGCGACAGCCCCCGCCTGTCCGAGTGGCTCTGCCTTCGGCAATGCGGGGTGCAGGACGCCTCCGGAACCTGCTGGTGGGGTGCAGGTGCCGGGTCACGCAGGGTCGCACGGGGTCTCCTCCCGGCAGGCCCACGCGCTCTCTGCGCTGCCTTGACCCACGGAAAACATGCGGCCGCTGGAACCCCTGCGTGCCGGTGTCCACAGTGGGTTGCTCGAAAGCAGCCAAGCGCGGGACAGTCGAACTGTCCGCGTCGCGGTGCGTGATTGACAGTCGTGGGCACACGCAGACGGCGGGCGCAAGGAGGGGCCGGCGGGAGGGTCCCCACGTCGCGGCGTCAGGGAGACAACCCAGAGGGGACGCTCCTGCCCGCCGTGCCCTCCCCGTGACTCCGGGCCAACAGCAGGTCCGCGGCTTCGGGGGGCGGGGGGCGGGGCGGGGGTCGCGGTGCGGCCGCGGGTGGGGGGGTGAGGGTTGGGGACAGTCCCGAGTGCGCTGGCGGTCACGTGGCGGGTGGCGCTGGTTGAAAGTCGAAGTGGACACCCGCAAAAAGTACACTTGGCTGAGTGTGCGTTTTCCTTGAACGCACCCAAATAGCTTTTAGAGACTTAGGGGACCCCCCCTACCCCCCGGGAAAGGGTGACTTTCTGACGCTCCCTGGGAAGAGCAAGTGGAAAGGCGGCTGGGGCAGCTCGGACGCTGATCCGGACTGAACGCGGGCGAGGGATTCCTGGGAATTCGGTCCGGGGTAGGTGTGCGGGCTCCGCGCGGGCCCTTCCCACCGGCCCACCCACACCGACCTTTGGGGGTGCCGCTGCCATCGGGTGCGGCGAGCCTGAGCCTGGGGGGTGGGGTGGGGCTGGTGTGGGCGGGGCCGTCTCACGGTGTGGGCGGAGCCTTTGCTGGGTGTGGGCGGGACCACCGCTGGGCGGGGCCGGGTCCTTGCTGGGCGTGGCATGGGCGGGCCATTGATGGATGTGGGGGGTGGTGGGGCATTGCTGGATGC